>JAGFPH010001869.1:76470-93129 GCA_018207615.1 Philaenus spumarius
TTTATCAAAATCGTTAGAGCCGTTTTTTTATAAAAAAATAATAACTGATTTTTTGGAGGTTTTTTGGCCAAAAAGGATGTTGTTTTTCAAAAAATTTCAAAACCATTTTTCGTGCATCTCAACAGGCCTACTTGAAATGTCTGGTGCAAATTTGTTTGAAATCGATCGAATAGTTTTCGCCATTTTGCCAAAAAACCCCCAAAAATCAGTTATTATTATTATTTTTAGCTAAACGAGAATTTTTAGACAGATGCGGTTTTTTGCATATGGTAGGGTACATTAAAGGCTACAAATAAGCCAAATTTTATCAAAATCGTTAGAGCTTTTTTTTTATAAAAAAATAATAACTGATTTTTGGGGTTTTTTGCAAAAAAGGGGGTTGTTTTTCAAAAATTTTCAAAACCGTTTTTCGTGCATCTATATAATCCTACTTGACATGTCTGGTGCAAATTTGTTTGAAATCGATCTTATAGTTTTCGCCATTTCGCCAAGAAACCCCCAAAAATCAATAATTATTATTATTATTATTATTAGCTAAACGAGAATTTTTAGAAAGATGCGGTTTTTTTAATATGGTAGGGCACATTAAAGGCTACAAATAAGCTAAATTTTATCAAAATCGTTAGAGCCGTTTTTTTATAAAAAAATAATAACTGTTTTTTTTTGAGGTTTTTTGGCCAAAAAGGGGGTTGTTTTTCAAAACATTTCAAAACCCTTTTTCGTGCATCTATACAGGCCTAATTGACATGTCTGGTGCAAATTTGGTTGAAATCTATCGAATAGTTTTTTCTCTAGCTTTGTATACATACAGACATACAGACATACATACAGACATACAGACAGACATTTTGTAAAAACCACTTTTTTGGACTCAGGGGGTCCCAAAACGGATATTTCCACAAAAATCTCAACATCGATTTTTTTTGCGATCACTATACTTTCTCTATACTATAGTATAGTGAGAAAGTAATACATTGTTACAAGTCTTAGCTTATATGATTAGTAACAATATGTAAGATGGTAAACATGTACAGGAAATAAAAGAAGAAACTAACAGTGACTCAGTGTAATGTTGTTGTTATCAATGTATGTAGGCCTACAAACACAGCAAAGGCCTCCTTGGCGCCGCTAAATAACTGCCTTGAAGCTGTTTCCAAGAATTGTCTACTTACGATAGTTTCTGGTCGTAATCACGCATTTATCGATAGTCGATTGCCAATCTTAAAACCTGTAATCAGATCAGCTGTGCTTTGACTTAATTGACTCCATTCCATTCAACTTTTCCTATTGCGCTATTAATCTTGCGCCAAAACATATAGAAATTGAAATTAATATTTATAGTCTCTTTCAATTTAGTAAGTATGTGCATTAGGCTATAATTATTTTCTTTATTTAACTGTCGCTCTTGATGTAAAGGACAAGATTTGTGTACCGTTATCTCCAGTTTAATGAATTTGTTCTTGGTTTTTGTTTTTTTTATGTTATTGTCATTAACGTAAATAATAGAATGTTTTATGGTATTTTAGATTACATTATATCAGGCAAATATTCCAGTCCAATATCAAAGTCCACTGTGTTTTATAAGTATTTTTGTTTTACAACTCATTCTTTTATATCCCTAAGTCACTATTGAATAAAATAATAATTGCGTCCGTCTATGTGACTTTACCAATAATTTAAGTATTAACCTACTTGTATATTTTTGAACGCGTTTCGGAAATTCATTCCATCCTCAGGAACTCGTTCTAAATTGAGGTTAGTCTATTAAAATAAAATAGAGTCAACATAACACAAAACATAATTTTAATGCACGTTAGAGGTCCGAAGTCCGAAGTTGTTATACCAGGTGTCTTAAAAGTCCCACCCTCCCACTTTAACTTTTGTGTTTGTTAAAACAAACGAATATCCTTTGAGGAACGATACTAACACTTAGCCCAAAGAATCTTTTGAAGCAATCGGAAATTTTGAGTGTCCCCTAAAAATGGGGGATTTTGGGGGCAACTCAAAATTTTTAAGTGGGAAGTATGGTCATGTGATACTTCGTTTTAAAGGTCTACTTAAGACTAGGAGAATGAAATAAATAAAATAAAAATCGGACCACCTAAAATAAAATGGCTGCCCTAAACGTGTTGAAATAAGTCGACATAAAGCTGCTAATATCTCGAAAATAAAAAGATTTTAAGAAAAAAATTCAAGAGACAAAAAATGTTTATTTCAAAGTGCTTGACTTAAAATATTGCTTCCAAATCGATTTCTTAAATTTTAAGTCAACTCCTACATCTTAGAAAATTTTGAAAAAATTAAAATTTACGAAATCGATTTGAAAGCAATTTTTTAGGTCAAACACTTTCAAATAAACATTTTTTGTCTTTTGACATTTTTTCTAAAAACTCTTCCTTTTCGAGATATTAGCAACTTTATGTCGATTTATTTCAACACGTTTAGGGCCGCCATTTTGTTTTAGGTAATCCGATTTTTATTTTCTTTATGTAATTTTCCTAGTCTTAATTATACCTTTAAAATGGGGTATCACATAACCATACTTCCCATTTAAAAATTTTGAGTTGCCCCCAAAATCCCCCATTTTTAGGGGACACTCAAAATTTCCGATTGCTTCTAAAGTACTTTGGGCTAAGTTAGTATCGTTCCCTAAAGGATATTTGTTTGTTTTAACAAACAGAAAAGTTAAAGGGGGAGGGTGGGACTTTTAAGGCACCTGGTATGAATTGAACGATGTGCAGACGCTAAATTATTACGTTTAAAATATTTCACATGGTCGAAGTGCAAACTCGCAAAAGGAGTTTTTCCGCAGCAAGCGGAACGAAGCCGGGGTTGGAGGCTGAGGTGCAAATACATTCTACATATATATTTCGCACACGCATGCAGATATTCAAAGCCTTCTTGATTAGCCCAATTTCCCAGATAGTTGGTTATAAACATACACATTTAATTTTAGAAATTATATCAAGTCGCGTCAGCTGTGAGATCGAATTTATTGAGAAAATGTAGTTTTAAAATTTTAAAAATAAATATTTATTTCTCAGGCCGTGCATACATGTAGTTGTTGTAAGTTTAGCAAGGATTGAAATTGATGTATATTCACTGAGGATTGGGTCCATCAGTATTAAAATAATTTCATAGTCACAAACCATTTCAGATAAAAGTTGACATTGTTAAGCCAAGCCTTTAAACCCAAACATAACGGATCAACTGATTTCAATGTTCATATTTTTTATCATAAAATAAACTAAATAAATACTGTTTTTCTGAATTGACATTGAGTTTATTAACTTTCAATGAATGAGGCTTTAAGAATGTAGGCCAATTATACATTGTTAGAAAAAGGAATCAGTTTAACCAAGGAGAAGGGTTATGATGGATAACCAAGCTGAAACAGTAGTACTTATACTTTTTATTTTGGGTACTTTTGCCAAATATAGGTTGCCCAAAAGTCTTCACAAATTACCAAACTAAACCATGTGCTGGTTTTTATGTTATGTGTCATTGTATATTATGAGTTTTACATTACGTAGAATACAGGTTCATCGTTACAAAATCAGCATTAATTTCCCTTCATTTTAAATAAAATAAGATAATTTTTTCTTACTGTTAATGTTAAAAAGAGATGAATGTATTTTAATAAACCGCAGTTAAATTTTCTTAAACAATAGACAAGTTATTTTTAATTAATACAATCGAAACATTGTAAGATTCATGAATGAGATACTACTTGTTAATAAACAAACCGCCTCTCCAACTTTCCTTCCTCTTCGAACTGTTTAAACAAACTGACTATCAAAGGTTTCCGAAGAAAGCAAAGTTGTTTCATAAACCTAACTCGACTTTCCCTTGTAACTGTTCAAACAAATATAATCCCATAACAACTGTAAAGACAATAAACAAGATCATTAACCAGTATTCCAACAATATCAGAAATAAAACACTTTTACAACTCTCGTCCTACGTGGAAAAGTTTAGAAGCGACAATTTATAAAATAAGATTGAAATGTGTGCTTGAGTGTGTGGGTTGTGAATGAACCGTCTGGGCGCCAGGCGTCTTTCCAACCCCCCACCCCCACGCAACGACCCCGATTTCATTGAGAAAGGCGCCTCCCTACGCTATGATAAATAACCAACCGCTACGTGGTTGATACTTGGGTTTATATTTTGCATTAAGTGCTACTTTATTTTCGGAAATGTGCTCCCGAAATTTGCATCAGAGAAGCCCATAAATGTTCTACAACCCCAGGAAGCTTTCTAAATAAAACTACACTCAATACGAGAAAAGCATGTCGTGAACCAAATATTGATGCGTCGTTCATAACAATCCTTGATGTCGATCAATGTTTATATTTGAGATTTGTACGTTTCAGACAAAGTGGAATTGGGATTGGTTTCTTGCTACGAAAACGGGAAGTGATCAATTACACGAAGTTGAGTCTTTTCCTCCCCTCAAATAATGCCTCAAAAAATACATCCGACTTTGTTTAATTCTATTATACATTTCTTTGACATTCTCAACTAAAGTTTATTACATACATACACATTTTATTATTAGTGAATTCAACTGAATAATAATTCGACCACGCGAACCGCTGACGTGAGTTGAGCAAATTTCCAAAATTAAGTTTATAGGCCTATGTTTTAGGGTTTCAACCAACAATTTGGGAAATAGGTCTATTCACGACGGTGCTGAATAGCTGCAAAATGGTTCGCACGCCATTTCACGCCATCTTCAATACACAAAGCATTGGAAGTTTCTTCAATGCACAATGCATTGCGTGCTTCGCACGCCTATCCGCATATCGGGGGTATTTTCAATGCACAAAGCATTGCGTGCTTCGCACGCCAACACCCCAATTGGGAGTATCTTCAATACACAATGCATTGCGTGCTTCGCACGCCAACCCCACGGTAGAATCCCCCACATGGTTTTGAACCGGGAACTTCTATGGTATTTTACGTTTTGATCGATTTTGTTGGAACCAGGGGAGCTATAAGGTCGTATAAAAAAACAAAATGTTCATAATAATTTCCGATATTCGTTTATTTTAGATAAATAAAAAAAAAACATTTTCGTACGAAAAATCTTTACTTCCTGTCGAAGAATGTGCTTCCGGTTAGTGGATTTTTTGGCTAACGAAATCGTCCGATCAGCATAGAAAAAAACGTGTGTTGCTAATATGGACCAAATTTGACAAAAATGCGGTCGTTATAGTGCGAACACACATATATATATCTAATGTTTAATAACATTAAAACGTGATCAAAACGTTATCGGTGCTCATTGGACATTCCCCCATCAGTCACTGTTATAGCTCATCTTTCCTACAGAAATTCGTTATAAGAGGTTTCATGAGGTAGTGCTAAGTAACAGTTTTAAACATTTATTTCGTAAACTACTAATATTAAATCCACCGCAAGAAACTGGGTTGCTGAATATTCTCCATCGATGAACTAGTTGGCCGAATGTTATCCAGCGAGAAGTAAATAAAGAGGAGCAGCCTAAACCACCGGTCTAAAAGCGCTGATAATTTTGATGGCCATCAGCCTCTGGACCGAGAGTACTATTTCCTTATACTTCTTGTATTCATTCTGGTAGATTCACTGCAAAAGTACAATGTAGAAAATACTTTTGTCCACAAATATTAATTCGCTGCAAGTAGTGTGGACATGTATAACTAAAGACAGTTTTCGAATGCCAAATTGTATGCTACAAATAACGCAGTGTCGTGTTATTTATTGTTATTGCCGAGATTTTGGCTGGCGCGTAAACATATGAATACATTGTACTACAGAGAATACACGACAATCTGGTGGATACTTGTGAGTTGATCTTTATTTACTGGGATACTTTGAAATACATTTTAATGTTATGTTTGTGATATTTAGTATAAGTATTTTATACGAGAAGAATATCTACTTATATAAAGCTAGACGGTAACACTGATTCATTGGCATTAATTATTAGTCACTTCCCGTAATCGGACCCCCTTCAACCTTATACTTGAATTAAAGTTCTCGATGAGAAACTATTGGGAAAATTGCCAGAAGTTAACATTTTTTAATTTTGGAAACACCTTTTGGGCGGGAAATATTTTTTCGACTTTTTAATTTTCTTCATTTTCCCACTTTGAGCGCATTTAGTAAGAAAGCGGTAAGATATAGCAAAAAATGTTAAATACAAAAATTGTAGAAAATTTAATTTTTAACTAGAGATTTTCCGTCAGATTCAAGATCCAATCATCCGTTTAGCAGCTATTCACCCGAGAAGAGTTCCTACACACAATCCTTCAAATTTCCCATGTTACAGTAATCTTATGGAGATAATGTTTAATGAGTTTGAGCCAGCTGCCAAATAAAACAGCTGATTTATGCTAGGTCACCTATGTACAAACGAGCCTATGTAGGCCTATTAACGAGATCCTTTATCGAATTTTCCAACTGCGAGCGAAGCCATTTGAGGCCGAAGGCCGAGGCGGGGTTTGGACGCGAAGCGTCCAGGGGCAGAGCCCCTAGTCTGTATAATATAGGCCTAAAAGAAGAAGTCCCTACTAACTGACTAATTCATAATCAACGTAAAGTCAAAACTATGACAGCTAGAAACGTAAAATTTTCAATGTACCTTCATACCACTATTTAGAAGTTTACTAAGAAAACATTTTGCAAAATATTGATTTTAGATGTTGAAAATGATTAAACAGCCTATAAAGGGTTCACTCTCAGCCCTATAACAGATGAAATAGCTGACTCCAATCAAAAGCTTAGCAACACCATTCTAGATGTGGCCTCTACTAAACGAACACATATTTGTTGATTGCATTTACATTCATTGCCATAGCAATCAATTTAGTAAATTTAGAATCAGTTAATCACCAGCTCTTTCAGGTTAGGTTGACAAAATAAAACAAAAACAAAAGTCATTGAAAAGTCTAGCTATCTTAGGTTATCTGTTGTTACATTTTATAAATAAAGTAACTGGTTTTGAGCAAAATCTTAACACAATTTTAGGTATATTCACATATTTCTAACACCACATATTTCTTTGTGGTTTAACACATATTTCTTGAAAGCAACCACATTTATTACCAAAGCAACCAAATTGGCAAATTTAGATTCAAGTAATTATTCTTCACAACCAACAGTTTTTTTTTTAGGTTATTTAATAGCAAACGCACACAAAGAAAACGGTTTACTGTATCATTATTCAAACACATGTCACTATTCAAATTAAGCCAACTTTATTATTTACTAGGCCTATTTGTTCATCACATTTTGGTCAAATTTTATAACTTGAAAATTACCGGTACCTCACTTGCATATAAAAATAAAAGATCTCTATCCAAATCAATCGTCTTTCCCGTGAAAATATCTTATTATGCAATAATCTGTTTGCGTATGCTTATCCGCAGGGGCTAGAGGGTGAAACGAGCAGGAGGCGAAACCCTTTAGTATATTTATAAAATTAAAATAATTACATTATTACAATTATATTTAAGGTAGAAAATTTCTCAGGTGATTATTAAGTAAAATATTTCTATTACATAAGTTAGTATAAAAGTAAATATTTGATCAGGGTAAAAATTGTTTTGCAAAAAAGACTTTTTTAAATACTCTTCTTAGTTATCGCCCATTTTGACTGTTTAAGACTGTTCAACCATCTCAACCAATGTAAGGAATACAGAGCTATATGGAAGGGTAACTTTACTAACCAAACGTATACAAACACACATTTTTAAAGTCTCGTAAATACTGTAATTCAGAGTAACACCACAACAATCGAGCTAGAAGTGGTTATACTCGAAGAACCAGGGCAATGGGATGGATCCGCTCCGCATGGGAAAATGCCAATGAAAGCTGTACAAGATTTAAATGAAATCGGCCGCACGTTCCGGATCCCATCCGTTCCAAACAGAATCGGAAGTATCCTCGTGAGAGCATTGATCCTCGCAATTTAGAGCGGATCGCATATGTTTTGTCTGCCCCATCCACTCGATGGTGCACTTAGGATTGACCTCCCCGTTGGGTGCGAAATCACTGCCTATGCTGATGATGTGGCGGTGACTATTCCGTCAAGGTCCAGGCAGGAGTTGGAGAACAAGGCGACTGATGTGTTGAGGGCTTTTGTCGCGTGGTGTGACAGAGCTCATCTCAGAATAGCGGTCCCAAAGACCAAGCTACTTCTGGCAAAGGGGAAACTGTTGCGAGACCCCATTGTGCGTTTGGTAACCGAAAAAGTCAAAGTCGTAGACTCTCTGACCTATTTGGGCGTTGTCCTTGAGAGGGGCATGCGTTTTAATATGCACATCAGGGAGGTTGGTAGGAAAGCGAAGGCGATATCCTCTAAGATCAAGCGGCTAATACGAGGGGAGTACGGCCTATCCTGGAAGGCAATAACCACTATCTATAAGGGTGTCTTTGAGGTCATAGTGACATACGCAGCAGGTGCGTGGTTCGAGGCTCTGGAGCGAGAGACAAATGCCAGGGTCCTTCTTCGAACACAGAGGATAGTCCTGATTTCTATCACAAGGGCTTACCGAACTGTGTCCTTGGACGCAACCCCGGTGGTAGCTGGGGTCTTCCCAGCGGATCTGAAGGTCTGGGAAAAAGAGACGTTGTTTCAATGCAAAACGGGCCAGGATATAAAGGTAGCGGATAACACTCTATGCTACACCCCAGACCTTACGTTCGGACAGATGAGGCATTTTGTGCGAGATGAGGGGCTCAAGATGTGGCAGGCGAGATGGTCTATGTTACCAGATGGTGGTTTTCTTCCGTGAAGGAGAGATTGGCCCTCAGACACATATATTTAGATAGAGTCACCCACCCAGTCCCTGACTGGTCATGGCTTCTTTGCTGACAAACTGAGGTCTTTTGCTCTGAGGGAGTCGGGACTCTGTGGTCTCCCCCAGGATGGTATCTGCTGATCTACTGCCAGCTCCTTGAAGATCTGAGGATGGGGTGGTGGCCTGTTGACCAACCATACCCAACAGCTGATGGAGGCATGCTAACAAAGCAAGACGTATGGCGTAGAGGTGGTGACTCTCATGAAGGTGGCTTCGAAGTTCATGGCGGTGCACGGAGAAAATCGTCAATGAAAGGTGCTCTGCAGGTGGAGCTTATTCCATCACGCTTATATATAATTTGGAATTTCTTAGTTTATATATTTAGCTTAGTTTCCAAGGAACCCAATAACCCAAGTCGAGGTACTGATTCTAAGTAGTGTACCAATCTTACAAAACGATTAAATAGGGAATCAGAAGCAATACTGGGCCACATAGATTGGTCATGTTCAAAACTTAAATTAAAATTTAAATATCACCAAACGTAGGAATGTTTCAGCTTATTACTCACAATACACAAGATACCTAGAGGTTAACTCAATAAACCATAGAAATAGATATAAATTTTGGCTTTATTAACCAAAATGTGAAAAAAAGTTTATATGCCCTTAGTACAAGAAAAACTTCAGATTTAAAAGAATACATATATATTTAATTAAGTTGGATTTAAAAGCCCTCCCCAAAAATAAAAATCAAAAACCCTCCCTTTTAATAATGATTACAGAATTTATACAGAAAAGATTAACAAATTACAAAATTTTAACATGAAATACCATGGATTTGTTTAAGAATAAATATATATATATATATATATATATATATATATATTTCGTTGGCCAACTATAAAGCTAGATATAAATAAATAACAATAAAAAAAATTATATATTATGAGACTTCTCTCAAAAAAAAGGTATATAATTTCTAATATACAGCCCTTAGGGCTAAGTTCCAAAATGTGCTATAGCTTGCTCCTCCCAATATTATTAAATACAAAAAACATGTCCTATATACTATTCATTTACAAACACAATTACAAATACAGCCTATTCGAAATTCATTAAAAAAAAGGTCCACTGCAGTTTTTTGTAGAACAAATATTTCAGTTCATAATTATTTATACTAAAGCACTGTCGTCGAAAAGTATCTAGTGAATGCTGGATGTAGGATGTTGGCTTTGTCAGCAAGTTATAAGCTGTAGTTGGATTTATAGCATATTACTTGAACTTGAGTACAGTACTTGAACCAATGAAAAACTGCATCAAACAAATAACAACCTTTTTAGAATGTAATTAGCCAAAATAAACAAGTATAGTGCAGATAGTTTTTCTTTTAAGTTTGCCTTTATAATATAGGTAGCACAAAGTGACGAATAGCCACTTTAAAAGATTCCAAAAATTACTACTGGACTTGTCATGTTACTTTTGAATGTTTCTACATGTTACCCAAACCACATGGTAACTTAAAATGTTCTAGTTTAGTAACATTAAATATATCAGAGATATAATATTGTATATGGCTCTTTAAAGTTCAAGATTTTAGTTTACACAGATTTAAATTTGTACAGAAAAACTGTATAGGCTAGTCTTTTGTTTAAAATAGGCTAGGGTGTGGTAAATGCATAACTTAGCATAACATTTAAAATCTTTAGGCTGTAAGAGTTAAAGTTTAAAGTTAGGCTGTAGAAAATGAAATACATAGGTTTTGAATAAAACTATATGAGTTTGAAAAGTTATTTACAAAGCAAAAGGTAGAACTAACTTTATAAAATTTTACAAAGAGTACATTTCATAACTAACAAAAGTAAGGCTAAAACATTCCACATACCTGGTATTCAGAAGTAAAGGTTTATAATAAAGACATATTAATT
Organism: Philaenus spumarius; assembly: GCA_018207615.1. NCBI lineage: Eukaryota > Metazoa > Arthropoda > Insecta > Hemiptera > Aphrophoridae > Philaenus > Philaenus spumarius. The sequence continues at coordinate 87,181 of JAGFPH010001869.1, forward strand.
TGCCACGCACATTACTCGCGACTAAATAAAAAGAAAAGCCACGACATAGTTAAAGAAAGCGCAGTCTTACAAGGCAGACATAACGGATAGACACGTAGCAGTTTTAATGCTAACTTTCTAGAAAGTTCCACCACTAAGTCAAGGTTAACGGTCGAGAATAAGTCAGCTGTTCTGTATCTCAGATAAAGACTTTGCATAAAAGCGACCTCTGCACAGATAGGCACACCTACTAAGCAGAAAGTACAGATACTGTACAGAGTCGGCGTCTAGTGGGGAAAAGGATAACTACCTGGAAGTTGGTGAAGGTAAAGGCAGAAGTTGTAAATGTCGGTAAGAAAGAAGATTTAATATCGCGGAAGGCTAAAAACGTCACAGTAGTGACACAAAGAAATAATTAAAAGTGGAATGACACTATAAAAGACTTATCGTCTTCCACTAGTGTCAGAATTAGTGATAGTCTCAGACATTCCACTCTGAATTGTAAAATGTGTAAAGTGTTTTTTAATTCCAAAAAACAAAACAAAACTGAGCAAGAATCTTGAATTGTTTTTTCACATTTTCGTTATATTATGAAACAAATTAATATAAGTAAAATAAATGGTACCTGAAACTGGCACATACTTTCTCAGAAACATATTTAAATTATTAAACAGATTCAAAGTGACTTCATCATTGTAGGAGGGGTAGGAGAGGTGATTTTAAACTAGGAGATTAACTAATAAGTATTATTATTATTAGCTAGAGATAAAACTATTCGATCGATTTCGAAAAATTTTTTACCAAATACGTCAATTAGGCCTGTATAGATGCACAAAAAATGTTTTGAAATTTTTTGAAAACAACCCTCTTTATGGCCAAAAAAATCCAAAAATCAGTTATTAATATTATTATTATTATTATTATTATTATTATTATTAGCTAAACGAGAATTTTCAGAAAGATGCGATTTTCTGCATATGGTAGGGGACATCAAAGGCCAAATAAGCCAAATTTTATCAAAATCGTTAGAGCCTTTTTTTTATAAAAAATAATAACTGATTTTTTGGAGGTTGTTTTGCCAAAAAGGAGGTTATTTTTCAAAAATGTTCAAAACCGTTTTTCGTGCATCTATACAGGCCTACTTGACAGGTCTGGTGCAAATTTGTTTAAAATCGATCGAATAGTTTTCGCTCTAGCTTTGTATACATACAGACATACAGACAGACATTTTGTAAAAACCACTTTTTTGGACTCAGGGGGTCCCAAAACGGATATTTCCACAAAAATCTCAACATTTATTTTTTTGCGATCACTATACTTAAAACACATTAATCACTTTTAATGTATAAAATGATCAAAATACGGAAGTTCACTCCTATATACACAAGAGATAAAACAGCTGATTTGAATAAAAAACTTATATCCTATTTGATTGATTTCTGATTTACAAAAATTATAAATGATTTCTTATAAACATATTTTTAAAAACTAAACAAAAATAACCTGCTCACAGAAAATTACAGAAACAATGAAGGAAACCCCAACGTAATAAAACCTGTGTGGGGTGGTTTTAAAACAATATATATAGATGTATCAAACAAAATTCAAAAGATAAAGCTGAATTATCTGCACCTGAGCGAGTTCCCGATAAATACACATTATTATTTACATTTAAATCTACAAACAAAAATTTACTTCAAGTATTTTTATAAACAAAATATACATATTTATAACTTAAATTGACTTACATTCATATATACACAAAACATATCCATTGTATATATAATAAGAGTCTTAGAAAGGTTTTTTTAATACAAATATTTTACAATATGTTCATCATAGATATACACTATACACAGACACTCAGATTTAGCATACATACTTGCAAGGATACAACAGCTGAATATACACTATAAAGTGTAATATTCAAGATTTTATATTAAAATAAGAATATACATCTTCAAGATCGAGCAAAATATTATCCAGCAAACTGGGAACTTACGTCGGTTCGAACATGATTTAATTCTTTCTGGCATACAATTAAAAAATGTAGGTGCTAAATATTAATAATATTTCATATAAAAAGTGAAATTTGGTTTAGGTATAAAAACATTTGATCTACAGCATTCCGCAATGTCAAAGCCCTTGGCCCTAGAGTGCCGTCTCTATCCCCCTTCTGTCAAAAAATATTCTAAATACTTTATAGATAAACAGGTTTTTAAAAGGTAATATATTCAGTTTAAAAAATAGGTGCACTGTGTTCATAGACAGTATAGCAACACAATTCTAGGTGTGGCCTATTTTGAACCAACACTCGTTTGTTGAACGAATTTACATTGATTACCGTAGTTTTAGAAAATTTAGAATCAGCTAATTATTTTTCATAACCATGTATGTTATGTTAACAAAATAAAAACAAACACAAATAAAAAATAAATAAAAAGCCTTGCTGTATTTTAATGATAGAATAAAACTTGAATACACTAATACGTTCAGTAATTCGAAAACGTTTCAACGTCAAAGACGCCATCTTCAGTGAAGCACGAGCTTCAATAATCAAACTACTTAGAGGGCTTATGAGTGGGAGAAATTGTGCAAAAACCTGACATGGATAATTAAAAAATCATTTATCGGGAGTTTCCTATCAATTTTGTTCCTTGTTCCGGGGACTGTACCTGAATTACTTTTGCACAGGATTGTAATAAATTTAATTACCTTTTGAACGATATAGCTCAAAAATTGCACACGGGCTTATGAGTGGGAGAAATTGTGCAAAAACCTGACATGGATAATTAAAAAATCATTTATAAAGAGTTTCCTATCAATTTTGTTCCTTGTTCCGGGGACTGTACCTGAATTACTTTTGCACAAGATTGTAGTAAATTTAATTACCTTTCGAACGATATAGCTCAAAAACTGCACACGGGCATATGAGTGGGGGAAATTGTGCAAAAACCTTACACGGATAGTGAAAAAAAATCATTTATTTGGAGATTCTTATCAATTTTGTTCTTTGTTCCGGGTACTGTACCTGAATTACCTTTGCACATAACCGAGGACTTTACCTGAATAACTTTTGCACAGGATTGTAGTATCTTTAATTACCTTTCGAACGAAATAGCTCAAAAATTGCACACGGGCTTATGAGTGGGGGAAATTGTGCAAAAACCTTACATTTATTATGAAAAAATCATTTATTGGGAGCTTTCTATCAATTTTCTTCCTTGTTACAGGGACTGTACCTGAAATACCTTTGCACAGGATTGTAGTAAATTTAATTACCTTTCTAACGATATAGCTCAAAATCTGCACAAGGGCTAATGAGTGGGAGAAATAATGCATTTTCCTCGCTCTAACTTTGCCATTTTGGTTTGAATCAAACGACCCGCCATTTTGTGTAAAATCGAAAAATGAAAATATCAGTGTCTGGGACATCCTACAAGGACCCTCCACTAAAATTTCAGCTATTTTGAAGGATATTTACTACCATTTTATCAAGGTGGGAAAAACCCATATACTTATATACCGTTAAATCCCTACCCAAAAACGATTAATCGGTATAACTCCGTCATTTTGAATCCGATCGAAAAACAAAAAAAAGTGTATCTGTAGAATCCTACTAGGACCCTTTCACCAAAAAATCAGCAATTTTGAAGCATATTTACTACCACTTATCAATACGGGAATAAAACAGATATATATATATAAAGTAATTTTTAAATTGGGTCGAGTGTAATAGCTCTTATTTTCTTCAAAAATTCGGCTAACTAGTACAGTCCGGTCAAATTAAACTGAAGCTTGTGAACAATTAACAACAAACTAGAATAATGGGTGCAGTTTTATTTGTTTGTAGCACCATGTAAATATTATTGGCTCCGCCCATGCTCGTTTCGCTCACCAACCCCCGTGGTGTCTCATGGTAAAGCCAATGTAAACAGATTATTAGCGAATTTCCATAGGAAAAATGAGCTATTGCAGTGGCCCTTATGGTGAAACCCAAGGTCGGGAGTAGCAAATGAGCACCGATCATGGTCCCCAGAACACGTTTTGGGGTGTCATTAAAAATCATATATATATATATAAATACACCTATCTATTTGGCGGCCGTCAAAAAGTAAGAAATTTGGCTGCCACCCTTTAGAAAAGAGTATATCGATTTTTTAACTTGCTAAATTGATTGTGAACTTCTACGGATCACTATATTATATTTTTATTAATTTATGACTCCTTTAAGATCATTTTTCAATATTGGTGCTATTTGGCAGCAGCAAGATTGCGGCGATTCGGCGCAGCGTGTATATAGGTCCCTTTTGGCTGCCATATATGTTTGGTATGGGTACATTTAGCTGCCGGCAGTGTTGTCAAGTCGAACAGGTGTATATCTCGACTATTCGGCTGCCGGTGTCAAACCTACATAAAAGGACATTTTAAGCAACTATCAATTTTTAAAAGTGTTTTTAATTATATTTTCTTATAAATCTTTCATAATTTTCTGGGAAAGAAGTATTTCTGTATGGCTAAATGAACTTAGCTGTGTGCTTTTCTTTAATTTAAACTCCTTGTTTGATCTCCAAAGAAACCAGCTTGTATATTTTCACTCATAATGCCCTTCCTTTTTTTTTTAATAACCTATATAGAAAATTAGTAATTAGGAACTTTTAATATTAAAACTGCCATGTAATAATTTGTTTATTGCTGGACAAATTAAATTGCATAAAGCATGAACAACAGGAAATAAAAAACAAAATAAGTAAGTCTAGTAATAACTAACACTTATATAATAGAAGTGATGACAAGCTCTTCTTCTTTCACTCAAAAACTCTTTTAAATTGTAGTAAGTCTTAGTTTTTAACAATGTCTTGAACCCTTTCCTTTTGAACTTGTTGGTAAATGGCTAAAAAAGGTTTTCATACTTTAAATGGTATGTCTTTTATTATTTGATGTTTTGTGATTTGGTATGGCCAGTTTATTTGTATTCTTCAAAATTTTTATATTGAAGTATTCTTTTAAATATTCAAAATATTTTTTGGAACAAAATATATTATAAAATATAAATAGATGTAAGGGTTAATAATTAGTTTTATTTAAAGATAGTCTTGCAAGAATAATTTTGCCTTTTTTCCTGCTCGAATGGATTTCTGTTTTTGTAAAATAAATAGGTTTTGGATATTAGAAATTAAGTTGCCCCAAATTATAATAGGATAGCTCAATTTAGGGGTAATTAAACAATGATATACCGATAGTAATGCAGTTTTTGTACAAAATGTCAATAACCTTCTGATAAGAAATATATTTGATGAAATTTAATTACTCAAAGAGTTTAGATGTTCTTAAAATGTAATGTTGTTGTCTAGTTAATTGTATTATTTTGTTATATAAATTGGTCTATAATATGAACAGTCACTTGCGTTTCCTTTGAAATACCCATAATACATTTTGAGGAAGCTTAAGTGTTTTCGGAGTAGATTTATGACTATTTACATTCTCTATCATTGAAGCTAAAAATTCCAGTTTAACATACTAATTTCAAAGGGGAGGAGATAAATAACTAACTTTGTTTTGTTTATAATTAATTGTAACATCCCTAGCTACGATTATATATTTTACTAACAATCTCGTAATGAATATTTATGTTTATTAATAATAATAAATTGTAACATCCCTAGCTACGATTATATATTTTACTAACAATATCGTTATGAATATTTATGTTTATTAATAATAATTAATTGTAACATCCCTAGCTACGATTATATAGTTTACTACCAATCTCGTTATGAATATTTATGTTTATTAATAATAATTGTAACATTCGTAGCTACGATTATATATTTTACTACCAATCTCGTTATGAATATTTATGTTTATTAATAATAATTTTATTGTAACATCCCTAGCTACGATTATATAGTTTACTAACAATCTCGTAATGAATATTTATGTTCATATTATTATGCTAATAATAATTGT
>JAGFPH010001869.1:103129-135631 GCA_018207615.1 Philaenus spumarius
TTTATTATTCATTTATACTTAATTATTCCTTCCTTTTTAATATTTATTATTTAATTATTTAATTATGATTTTAAATATTTAATTTACAAGATTAATAATTTTATATTTTGAAAAACCTAATTTTTATCTCAACCCAGTATCAATAATTATTTAAATTCAACTCAGGCAATATTTTAATAAGGGATATCGTAACTTTTCTGACAGACCTTTTATTACTGCGACCCTGGACTCTGAACACCTTTCCCAGGAATGTTGATTGAAATACAGCTTCCCTGAAGTCCGGTTATCGTTGGTGCGGTTGAACGTCTCTCGTGGTCTCAGCTTTTGCCTGGTTTGACTTTCCCTGATGTCTTCTAGCGCCTTCCCTGATGTCTTCTAACGCCTTCCCTGATGTTTTCTAACGCCTTCCCTGATTTGGTTTCCGCTTCTTATTCCAGTAGTCCTTCAAAGTCCATGTGCTGTTCCAGTTATTGTCATTACATCAGTCCTGTGATTCTTGTAGACTACGTCATTTATAGGTTTTTTGACGCACCGGCTATATAATTAACTATAGCGTAATTCACTCAAACTGTTCAATCGTTTTTTCACTGTCTGTAATGCTAACTGATTTTACACTGTTGTTGTTCATTTAACTCGTATTTACGTTTGATAAAATTTTAATGAGAACTGTTCTTTGAAATATTATATTGCATAATATTATAAGTAATAAAAATGTTCACTGTTTGATTTACACATATCTTACTGCTGTCTTTATAAAACACTGCTTCTAAGTACGTTACTTTAACCTCGCAGATCCGTCTAATGATCTAATGATGAATAATGCAATGAAGAATGGTGAAAGCTCGAAAGATGAAAGCTAAAAGGTAAAAGCTAAAAGATGCGCGGCTCCCGCTGTACTCCGCTTATATGGACTCTTCTGCCGCCTTCCGAGTACCAACTGCCTTTCTTATTCTTCTATCCCTTGTTCGATATCTCGCCATGCAACTTGCATTAATTTCTTTAAGTTTTAGGTTGGTACTACCCCCACTAACTTCTTCGTTAGGCCTTGCCATCCGCTAATCTATCTCTCCCCTCCTAACATTTTCTCCTATTGTCTTACGTATTTTCCTCGTAGTTTTCCTTTAACTGCTTTTATGAACTTGCGGATTTGGTAATCGTATTCCTGATACATTTTCCTGTCTTCTCAAACTTGAGTGATGGTCGTACTACGTTTGGTTCGCTTATGGCGCTGCCTCGCGTATTCCGCGGTTTTTCCTCGCGAAAACTTTTCTGGTTTAGAAGGAAAATCTTTTTTCTTTTTTCTTCTATGTTGGTTATTATTTTATGATATACTAGCCAAAATTTCCATTCTGTCCGAAGATTTTTCTTCTGTTTTTGGGACTTGCAAAATTTGCCAAATTTAACATTTACTTTTGAATTTGAATTTTTACTTTAAAATTGATACTTTCGATTGAGATTTACAATTTTATACCCTTACTACTTTCTTAACACTATGTTATTATTTTTACCACCTTTTTCATTCTATTTTTAGCAAAATATAGGTATGAACTTTCTCACCTACTATTTTAATTAATTAACAATTTATAAACTTTTTATCTTATAAAACTTTTACTTCTTTACAACTTGTTTACTTTTTCATTTTCCCTTTTTCATTTTTTATGGTGCTTTTTTACCTTCAAACTTTAACAATTATCTCTAACTTTTAAAATACCAAAAATTCCTTAATTTGTTATTTAACATTGTTTATACAATTTTTCTTACGCTTTTCAAAAATATCTTTTTCATTTAATTTTGATGAAATTTGAGAATTTCCTATAACTTTAACTCTTTATAACTTTAACATTTTTTATTTTACAAAATTGTGACTTCCATGAACAATGTTTCCACCTCCCGTGTTTCACATTTACCCATAAAATTCATCAATTTTATACTTTTATTTAACACCTCATTCCTGTATGAAAATAACTAATTTTTCTAAGTCTTTCTAGCAACTTGAAACAAGTTCCAGGACAAAAGTCCATCTCTGTTGACACAGTACAGTTGGCCGGGACTTGTCGTATTCTAATCTAGTTAAGTATAGGGTGTACCTCAACTTCTGCTATGAAATCTTGATTTTTGCAGTTTTTCAACAAAACTCAATTTTTCACGCATTGCATAAGGTTTATCCGCTGCAATATATATATATATATATATGTATATATGTGTTCGCACTCTAGCGGCCGCATTTTAAGTCCGATTTGGTCCAAATTTGGTACACGTGTTGGTTGCCTACGTAGCTCGGACGAGCTCGTTAGAAAAAAATTCCAACAACCGGAAGTACCTTTTTTGACCGGAAGTAACTATTTTTTGAGATTTTTACTACGAGAATGAAACCTTTTTACAGTTTTTTCTAAAAATATAAATATATGATGTTATTCCGCCCATTTTGTTTTTTACGCTACCTTATAGCTCGCTTGGTTCCCCCAAAATCGGCCAAAACGTAAAATATCATAAAAGTAAACGGTTCGAAGCCAAGTGGTGCAAACTCGCGAGGCCCCTAGGCGCAAACAAATTCTACTAATATATTGCGTACACACAGACAGCTGTTCAACGCCTTCGTGAGTAGACCTATTACCCAAATTGTTGGTTGAAACCCTAAAACATAAGCATATAAACTTAATTTTGGAAATTTGCTCAAGTCACGTCAGCGGTCCAGCTGCGTGGCCGAATTATTGTGCACTCTGATATTTTCACGGAAATGACGGTGACCTATACAATGCATAGCTAATGTAAGACTGAGATCGAAATAGACTCGACTAACCCTAATAATTCGAATTACGGCATACGTTGGAAATTATGAACATCAATAATAAAATGTTGATAATATTATACCAACTAAAGGAAACTATATAATATTTAACACCAGATGTTTGACTTATAATACAGTAAGCCTTTTGTTTGATTCTACCTAATCTAAACAAAACTGTTAGTTGTGGAAGAATAATTACCTGATTGTACATTTTCCAAATTGGTTGCCAGTAAACGTGTTTTGGTTCATTGTAGGCCTAACCTAAAATCATGTTAAGTTTTTGATCCAAATCAGCTGTTTTATTTATAATAATAATAATCTGTATTATTGAGACGAAGTTAGGACCATTGGGACCTCTCTTCCATTAATTATCCTCGAATTTCAAAAAACAAAAAACACAAAAGTTCACGCTAAAAACAAAAATTCAGTTTTATCAGAATTTTTACTATTTTGCAAAATCTTTCAAAAATTTCAAAATCCTTTCTTAGTGTATGCGTATATGACCCCATAAGATTATACCTTTATATTTTCGTATTTGTATCTTAAAGTAGTTTTGACTCCACGTTTATTCTTTGTCAGTCATTCAGTCTCTATATATATAGAGAGAGAGAGAGGCCAAACATATATAGAAGTGGAGGAAGGGAAAGAGAGGATGGGGAGATGAGGAGAGTGAGAGCGATAGAATACGTTTGAATCGAATTGAAGTTTTTCGTTTAATAATGAACTGCTATTTCTTTTACATGATTTGCATATTTCGTACTGTTCTAATGCGTTCATTCATTTTCTCTTTTTATAGTGATATAATATTTAAGGGATTTTTCGATGACGGAGTACTCGTGGTTGGTCTAAAGTAAATGCTCTGTAAATTTTTACTCGACTTTTGCTGAATTAGCCGACTGTGACTAGTTATAAGGATGCCCACTATCTAGCATCATGTCGGAAATATTTCTAAATCATGCCGAAAACAATAACATGGGTAATATATTTACACTTCACTAACTACTCCTTAAAACTAAAACTGAATAAATAAAGATAACGGAAACATTTGTACATAACCTGTTTTTGAAGCTATTACTTCTCGCGCAAAAACATCAACACTTGAATTACAATCACAGTCCTATGAAAACCAATCTAAAGTAACTAATAAATAAACGGTACCAGAAACTGGCACATACTTTCTCACAAACGTTTAAATTACTAAACAGATTCACTGTGCCTTCATAATTGTATTAAAGTAGGAGAGGGCATACATTAAAGTAGGAGAGTAACTAATGAATATTATTAGTTAAACGAGAATTTTTAGAAAGATGCTGTTTTTTTTTTTTTGCATATAGTAGGGTACATTAAGGGCTACAAATAAGCCAAATTTGATCAAAATCGTTAGAGCAATTTTTTAGCCAAAAAGCGGGTTGTTTTTCAAATATTTTCAAAACCTTTTTCATGCATCTATACAGGCCTAGTTGACATGTTTGGTGCACATTTGTTCGAAATCGATCGAATAGTTTTCTCTCTAGCTTTGTACACATACAAACAAACAGACATAGAGGCACACAGACATACAGACAGACATTTTGTAAAAAAAAAAACATTTTTTTTGGACTCAGGGGGTCCCAAAACGGATATTTAAAAAAAATCTCAACATGGATGGACAATCTCGCTTCTCGAAGTAAAACATTACGGGTAAGCGAGGTTGTTTTATGTTTTAATCGATTTTGGGGGAACAAGACGGGCTATAAAGTCGTGTAAACAAACGAAATATGCGAAATAATATACTATTTTAATTTTTTAGGTAAACCCCCAAAAACGTGTCATCCTAGCATAATCTCAAAACATTGTTTTGTGCTCCCGGTTGTTAGATTTGTTTGGCTACCGAACTCGTCCGAGCGACTTAAAAAACCAACGTGTGTTCCAAATTTGGACCAAATCGGACGTAAAATGCACAACACATGTATACAATTTTTAATAACACCCCAAAACGTGTCCTGAGAACCATGAACGGTGCTCATTGACTGCTCCTGACCTTGGGTCTCATTATAAGAGTCACTGCAATAGCTTATCTTTCCTATGGAAATTCGCTAATAAGATGATAATATACATTAAAGTGATATTTTAGTGTTTAATTATTTTATAATGTCCTACACTTCACCGATTAAATTCAACAAAAATATAGTTAATAATAGCAGTAAAATTATATTTTTATTTAATGAATTCATATTTATAGTATCCAGGTCACTAATATATATAATAAAGTACAATACCTTTTATTTTTCCGTCAGTGACCTCTTTTTTGTTGTTCTTTTGACGCGTTTCGGGACGTCTATCCCATCTTCAGAAAAGCACTCTATAAGGCCCGCTCACACCGAACGCGGGAAGCGGGAGCGACGCGAATTTTCTAGTTCCTAGAAATTTAGTCGCGGGAACTGATCGCGCGGGATCTTAGGTGGCGCACACACAACGCGGGAAGTTTCGCGGCGAACTCAGTCGGTAAGGTGACAGTGTTGTGGTCAGTTGTACTTACCTTCTCATCGTTCGTCGCTCGCCATGTCATCTGATGAAGAAGAGGCTTTTGTTGCTGTTCGCCTTGGCTGAGGATGAAATTTATAAGAAGACGTGGGTACACGCTATAAATAAAGAAAGAGAACAGTATGGGGAATATCACACCCTGATATTAACATTTCTAACATTCTAACATTTAATAACATTTGTGTTAAATTACTCATAGTTATAAGCACTCTAAACACACGTCTACACAATCAAAGCACAAAGCACTGCCTACCGAGTAGGAGTAGACACCTGTTGTGTGACTAGTGACTGTGCGGTTCCCGCTCTATTCGCGCGGGAAAACGCTGCATGCAGCGAACCAGGCGGGACGACGCTGCGTAATAATCCCGCGGGAACGATTCGCGTTTGGTGTGCGCCCTCTCATATCCCGCCGTTGTTTTACAGTCCCGCGCGGGAACTTCTTAGAACTAAATTCGCGTCGCTCCCGCTTCCCGCGTTTGGTGTGCGCGAGCCTATATATAGCAGTCGATGTCCGGTTGTCATAAGATGCGCATCTACGTACTGTGTTTTTTTAAATGTGTTGTGTTTTTATGTTTTTTATTGACGTTTTGACAACCTCTAGAGGTCACTGACGGAAAAATAAAAGGTATTGTACTTTATTATATATTTTTACTTATTGATCTCTGCTCCCTATTTGGTTGATGGAATTAAGGAGAATTCTAAATCAATCGCGCCCAAGCCTTTGAAAGTGTATCAATGTTCCGGGTATGTTTATGCAAACGATTTTTATATTTACATTACTTGATGTAGGGAAATACTGAACACAATTACATCCAAAGAACTTAAATAGACGGAAATTGAATTAGCAAATCTTACCTATTAGTTTGTTTTACAATTTAAATTTAAATTTAATCCATGCCCCATTCACCCCGGGCATGTAGGCTAGCTAAGAGTATACATTATTCGCTTTCCCGGTTAGCCTAATAAAAAGTCTCATTAAACATTATTTAACGGCTAAATAAAATCTAATTAATAAATGCATACTACTTTATATTGTGTTTTTTTTTGCTTTTTATAGCTGTTAAGTTTTACTGTTAGAACAGCTGGGTTTTTTAAGCCTTCTTAAAAATCGAAAACTCTAAATCGGTAGCTTATCAAGGATTTAAGGGCCCAGCAGGTGTCCCTCTTCTGTAAGGCCATATTTTAAAATACTTAAAGTAACTATTTCTCAGCAACGTTTATAATTTTACAGTGAGGTAAAAATATTGTATATGCATTTAATTACTTATTATGCTTATCGCCATTCCGACTATTGTTATATATAAAATATAATTACAACTTACCGTCGTCAATAGTCAATTGTCGTATAAATTCTTCAAACGACGGCCGTTTCGGCTTATAACAATCTATTGAAAATTGCAACCCAGTGAACTTTGATGACATCAGTACAGTGCGAGACAGTGCTGGGCCCACGAGACATGTGATTTCTTAATAGTAAATTTGTTTGTGTGTTTATTATAATTTATTCTGAATGTTTGTGTGTAAATGTGTATATGATGTGTGACAACGGATTAATTCATCCAACAAATTTTAACTTGAAAATGGCATAATAAGCCGAAACGGCCGTCGTTTGAAGAATTTATACGACAATTGACTATTGACGACGGTAAGTTGTAATTATATTTTATGCATTTAATTAGTTTGTTTAGTAAGAATAAATAAAACTTGTGGTGCAGTAGTGGCTGTAGTGCCAACCTAATATTCGTAACTTGACTGACAACGTACATTGGAGTGTATTGAGTGTACATAGAGTTGCCTTAATATGTTAGTGTGGGAGAAAGAGGAGATTTTAACTGGCTATCTGACCGGTGGGCTTTGGGGGGGAAGAAGGTCTGGGGAATTTTGTAAATTAAGTACCTATTAAAAAAAATCCTTTATACATTTTTTAACATACAAAATTCATATAGAATCAAATAATTTGCTATTGTTATGCCTACATTTTCAACATTTAGGGGGATTTAAATATATATATATATTTAAGGTTATAAAACACTAACTTAGTAGGAAATGTTTGTATTATTTGTTGTTATATTTAAATTGCAAATGACTTAAAACATGTGTTTTAGTAATAAAATATAAATGTAAAAACACCAAAAAATGAAAGCTGAAAATTATCAGTGGCGGAGTTAGAGGGCCCGCAGGGCCCGCGAGCCTTGACCGGGTTTTTAAATAAGTATTGTCAAAATATTACTAAAATAAGCTAAATGCCTGCAGACTTGATTGTGCATGAAAAACTGCAATAACCATTATTTTTTAGAGGGCAGAAAGAAGCTTTTCAAAATTAAAGCTTATCAAGAATTATTTGAGAAGTACTATGAGTCAATCAAGACTTAGTGATTTGGCGATCCTCAGTATTGAACAACAGGAACCACGAGAAATTAATGTAGATAAAATTGTGGAAGAGTTTCTTCTTTTGAAAAAATGCAGATTAGGCCAACTTCAATAACTCAGTGTGTATGTGGCTGTAAAACTATGATAAACTGTCTCTACTGACAGTATTTAAATTATTCAACCATAATTTTAATATTAAGTGATCTAGTGATTGTGTAAATAGTTGTTCAATGACCTAAATAACTTATAAACGATTACCATATAATGAACAAAACTACAAAATATTCAGTTTAAAGCATTGGCATTGGATAAACAAAGGACACGAGATAATCCGAAAAGTATATATACTAGAAAGTGACCAGTGCAGAATGGATTTTTGGTAAGTTTATAATCTTACTAGCTGACCCGTACGGCGTTGCCCGTGGTGGTTGGTATTTTCAGTTTTTTTAACGTAATTGTATTCTTTTTAAGTGTTCAGTCAGTGAGTGGTATTTGGCTTATATATATATATATAGATCTTAAATAATAAAAGCACTATTGTCATAATAATAAAAGATCTGAAATTATGATTTTAGTAACTTTGATCCCCCCAAACCACTCCTAAAATTTCAATTTTTCAAACCCTTTCTCGGTGAGCACCTATGGCCCTAGAGGAAGCTACATACCAAATTTCATTTCAATCCGTTCGGTAGTTTTGAAGAAATCGTGATTTAATAAATTTAATCCCCCCAAAAACCCCTAAAATTTCGAATTTTTTAAAACCCTATCTTAGCGAATGCCTATGGCCCTAGAGGAAGCTATATACCAAATTTCATTCCAATCTGTTCGGTAATTTTGGAGAAATCGTGATTTAATCATTTTTACCCCCAAACCCCCCTAAAATTTTCAATTTTTTAAAACCCTTTTTTGGTGACCACTTATGGCCCTAGAGGAAGCTACAAACCAAATTTCATGCCAATCCGTTCCGTAGTTTTAAAAAAAATCGTTTTTTAATAAATTTGATCCCCCAAACCCCCCTAAAATTTCGAATTTTTTCAAACCCTTTCTTAGTGAGCACCTATGGCTCTAGAGGGAGCTACATACCAAATTTCATTCCAATCCGTTCGGTAGTTTTGAAGAAATCGTGATTTAACAAGTTCGATCCCCCCAAACCCCCCTCAAATTTTGAATTTCTCCAAACCCTTTCTTAGTAAGCACCTGTGGCCCTAGAGGAAGCTACATACCAAAATTCATGCCAATCCGTTCCGTAGTTTTGAAGAAATCGTTTTTTAATAAATTTTATTCCCCCAAACCCCTCCTAAAATTTCGAATTTTTTCAAACCCTTTCTTACTGAGCACCTATGGCCCTAGAGGAAGCTACATACCAAATTTCATTTCAATCCGTTCGGTAGTTTTGAAGAAATCGTGATGAGTGAGTCATTGGTATTTCGCTTTTATTTATATAGATATAAATTGGTAATAAGTGACATATTTACAGCCGTGAAAACATAATCACTTGGATTTTTCTAATAATACTAATTTATTTGTTAAAATAATTATCTAATCTCATTAATACTATTACTGCTACATTTAAGAGGAATACAAATCTTATTCCTACACGAAAATTAGTTAAAACCAACAAGAGTGTTTTAGACAAGTTTAAATCATACTATTAACAATACATTTATTTCATTGTATGAAATATAAATTATTTTACTTATAGAATTTACTTTAATTAATATTTAACATATTCTGTAATAATTATCTCATGTCTCAGTAGTAGGTTTTTGATTCGTCCTTGGAGCGCGAGTGTAAGAATAACGTACGCCTATACAAAAATTGTATATTTTATTTTATATCGATCATCCTTTTTTTTAAGCCGAAAACTATTTATCATGGCTTTCGTGCAGTAAAGGAAATGTCGGGTCATATGCCTCGGGTAATGAATAAATTAACACGTTCATTCGTCAATTATAGTAATAATGGTTTTAAAGATATTATAGGGGGAGGGGGCCATATGAACAAACTTGCGGGGGGGGGGCGAGTTCTTATCGCCGCCACTGAAAAGTAAATATTGTCAAAAGCAGTATCATAAGTCAATTTAAGCTTTTTATAAAATTAGGACCAATCACCTCACCAGAAAAATGTTAGTATCAGTTTACTTTTAACTCAGCTTTTATTTTAACGTAGGCCTACAACTATTTTAAACTGCCCATTGATTGATTATTAGGTAACGGGTTACTAAAGTATTTCAAAGATGTTTTACCAATCAGACAAATGTTTCTTTAATTTTTGTGTAACACATTATAAAACGTAATTATTTAAAATATCAACTGTTATGCTGCTACAGGAGAAATGTAAATTTTAAATAAACCTTATTATTAACAATTATTATAGGACCAATATGACTTGTTTTAACAAACCTTATCTAAAAATAAGCGTAGAAATTAATTATAATTTAAATCCGCTGTTATGGAAATCCATTGATCAACACAGAAAATCTTTCACCAGTATAATAAATTGTCAAATTAGCTTTTTTAATTAATTACTGTATACTTTTGCTTTTAAATTATTTTAATATTATAATAAATTCTACTAAAAAAAGACTTTGCGATTCATATACAGAAGAACATTAAGTACATCGATGTACAAGTTTCGATTTATAACATCGATGTTTGTTAAGTGGAAATCCCTAGTCAACCTCTGTGCGAAAGCTAACAAAGTTTTCCGCCGAAAAAAAAACCAAAGAGTAACAAATAATAGACGTTAGAGTCTACAGAGAGAGCGGGTTTAGCTTTGGCAATAGTTCCATAACGATGAAGTTGTAAACGTGAATCAATTTTTTGTTCCTAAATACGATTTCAACAAAATATTTTCGTTATATAACTTTTTTGGACAAATTTTAAAAAGAGGAGATTTCTCGTTATTTGCAAAAATTCCTCGGAACTATATTTTAACCTCAAAATCCGGTAATCTCCTCGGAAATCCAATGATATGGTAACCCTAAAGTGTACAGTAGTGTTAGTTTAAATATTTAGTTAGTTATGTTAGTAAATTTGTAGCCTAGTTCTTCATGCCAGTAGCTTTTGCTACATTTTTGCTTGAAGTTTGGGGGGGCCCGGTCCCTCTGGGCCCCCTCCCTGAATATGCCGCCACGGCTCTACATTTAATTGATAAATTTAATATTATTTACCATCTTAACTTTGAGTTTATGATTAATCCTACACCTTTATCTGTATTATAATATATTATATAATCCTGACTGTCTGATTCATAATCAACGTTCAGCCAAAACTATGAGAGAGCTTTAAAACTTTCAGGGTACCTTCATACCACTATGTAGAGGTGCCGAAAGAAGGAGTTTGCACAATATTTATTTTGTAAGGGTTGAATGACAGATAAAACAAGTAATTCCAACCAAATGCTTAGGAACACAATTCTAGGTGTGGCCTACACTTAACCAACACGTGTTAGTAGAATGCATTTACATTATCATAGCAAACAACTTATCAAATTTTCAGTCAGTTAATTACTCATCACACCAACAGCTTTTTTAGGTTAAGTAGATAAAATTTAAAAAAGCATTTTTTTAAATTTTAAAAAAATTAATAAGCTTACTTACTGTATTACAATTCAAACATCTGTTGTTAAATACGAGGGATATTTCCAAAGTTCTGGGAATTTAGCTATAATTTGTATTATTTTGCTAATTTTCGTCAATATTACATTAAATAGTTTTTCAACATAATCTCCAATTAACTGAATACATTTATCAAAACGATAAACTATTTTTTTAAGCCGTCCTCAAAGAACTTTTTCAGTGTCTCCTCAATCCACCTGTTTACGGCACGTTTTGCATCAGTTAAACTTTCAAATCGAACATCCCGTAAGGGTTTTTTCAAATCTGGGGACAGATGATAATCACTAGGTGCAAGATCCGGGGAATAATGTGGGTGCAGAAGCAATTCCCATCGTTCAAAACATCCTTCGTCTTTCTTGCGGTTTGTGGTCTTGCATTATCCTGTTGAAATAACGGACGCTTATGCAACTGTTCAGGCCTTTTTTGACAAGTGCTTGTCGCAGTGGTCCGGATAATAAATTCGAATAATATTCTGCGTTATTTGTAGTACCTTTCGGCAGATAATCCATAAAAATAATCCCTTCGCAATCCCAGAATACAGTAAGCATTACCTTTCCAACAGACGGAACTGCACGCTCCTTAAGTGGTGGCCCTTCTTCATGTTTGCGCCATTCTTTGGATTGACTTTTGGTGTCAGGATTGAAATAAGGAATCCACGTTTCGTCAGTGGTTATTATTCGTTGCTAAAATTCATCACCGTAACGGGCTAACAGGTCTTTAAGTTGACGACAAGTATCAGACCTATTGAGTTTCTGTTCTGGTCCCAGCCTTGGCACCCAGCGCGCCGAAACCTTGCTAACGCCCAAACAATCATGCAAGATGTCATGAACTTGTCGTGTACCTATCCCTAGGCGTACACTAATTTGACGGATAGTAATTCGCCTGTCCTCTTTCAGTAGGTCTTCGGCGGCAGTAATTTTCTTTCATTTACCGACGTGCTTGGGCGTCCACTGCGTGGATCGTCTTCTAGGCTAGTGATGTTCTACCGGTTTTAAAACAATCGATCCACCGGTAAACATTACTTTTGGATTCTGCAGACTCACCAAATACTCCTTGCAGACGCTGAATAATTTCTGATGTTTTCACACCTTCTTTCCACAAAAAGAAAATTATTGCTCTTTGAGATTTTGCTACGTCTTCCAAGGTTACAAAACAGTCCTATGAAAACGCGTCTATATCAGCCGAACACCTAAATCAGACTGAACAATATTGCCCTAGATAGCTGCATAAACATGTCAATACTTGTCTGGCACCAATAACATTGCCTATAAGTTCAGTGTAATTTAATTAGGCACAATTCCCAGAACTTTGTAAACATCCCTCGTATTATAAATGTATCAGCTGGTTGGATCAGATTTACACAATTTTAGGTTAGGCCTATACTGAACCAAAACACATTCTTGAAAGCATTTATTACCATAGAAAGCAACTTGGCAAATTTATAATCAGGTAACTATTTTTACAACCAACAGTTTTTAGGTTAGGAAATAGCAAACACAAACAACGAAAAAGTCTCACTACATAAAAACACCTATCACAATTAAAATTATGTTAACTTTATTCTTTCCTAGATCTATCTGACAATTTTAAAGACAATTTTGGTCATATTTTATAATTTATACATTATAGCGTATTGCCTCCAGGAACTATGATGGACCCCAAAGCTCCCTCTCTGCGTGGCCTACCCAAAATACATAAACACAACATACCTATAAGACCATTAGTTAACTACACTACTGCTCCGTCATACAAAATCGCCAAAAAATTAGACAGAATTCTGAAAAGTAAACTAAAATTTATCAATGATTACAGTATAAAAAACAGTATAGAATTGGTTGATTCGTGCAAAGATTTTATATTTGAAAAACAACACACTATGGCCTTGTTAGACATAGTTAATCTCTACACCAATGTTCCCATTGTTTTCACGTTAGACTTAGTGAAGCAGAACCTCACTGAATATTCAGATTTGAATCCCAAAGCCATATGCGAACTTATGAATTTACTAAGCATAATACTCCAACAAAATTACTTTCATTTCAACAACAATTATTACATTCAAGAGGAAGGACTCGCAATGGGTTCCCCGTTGTCGAGCACACTGGCTGAAGTTTATTTAAACCACTTTGAAAATACACATATCTTTTCACCAAATAACAGACATGCAGATAAAATATTGTTCTACCGGAGATATGTCGACGACACAATTTTATTTTATAAAGGCAAAAGTCGACAATTAAGTTTGTTAAACAATCATCTTAACAATATCAGCCCTAAATTAAAATTTACGTTAGAAACGGAAACAGATGATGGAAAATTGAACTACTTAGACCTATCATTGGTAAAACATGGCAGTAAACTCGATTTTTCTATATTTCGCAAACCTACCGCAACAGACCACACCATCCACGCTACTTCCTACCAACCCATGGCCCATAAATTGGCAGCCTACCACAGCTTGGTACATAGACTATTGACAGTACCCCTCAATCCTGTGAATTATAATGAAGAGCTGTCAACAATCAAACACATTGCTGTAGCTAATGGTTGTAGTAGTACAAATTAGAAAATATATTACAACCCCGTAACAAAAGTAGCCAAGATTCACTTCTAACTGGCGTCTACAAGTTGAAATGCTCTGATTGTCCCAAATTTTACATTGGACAAACAGGCCGATCCTTCAAAAGAAGATATTCTGAGCACATCCCAAAACCCACTATGGGAATACAAAAATTCAAATTTGCCGAACACCTGGTACAAGAAAACCACAACATTGAGAGTTTCCAAACCAATGTAGATGTTTTGTTTCTTGCTGGATTTTAATCTTGGAAGTGGACTGTATATTATAAGACGAATTATCGTAATAGTATGAATTGCAGGAACTTACCAAATTGTGTTTCTTTTGCCGTGTAGATTGTCTCACCTGTGCACAGGGAACGTGATGTCCTTTTGTTACGAAGTAGTCGTATCGACGTTTGGTAATTAAGTTTAGAATTGTAAAATTATAGTTGAGCACTGCTTGGCTCGTTAAGAAGCATATTAAAAATACTTCGAATAGCATTCGAATGTTAAAAAACATAAAGTAGAAGTAGATTGCAGCCCGACCAGTCTTGTCGTTGTAGTAGTTCGAATAGGAATGGTAGAGTAGATCGCTCACCGAACGGTCTTGACATGTACGAGGCAGATGATGCAATACGCATAGCTTATTACTGATACTAGATCAATAGGTATCGATCGATTAGTCGATAGGGCGGCGATATGATACTAAACATACCGGCCGGCAAAAACACTTGTGTTTTTGTAAATTAAGAAGAAAACTAGAGTTGAACGATTATCTATTACTGGCTTGTAACATAACAAAAAACCTTAAACTGGCAAAATAAAATAAAATTGACCTTCAAATTGAATAATAAAATAAAATTGACCTTGAACGTGAATAATAAAATAAACTGTTAGTTACTAACCCATCCTAGAGTAGTTGAAAATTGACACATTAGTTTCTTTACTAATATGGCAATTAGACAATGAAAGAAAGCAAGTCACCATAACCCCGTAGTTATAGTGAAGCCTGGCACCACCCCGTAGTAAGTGACAGGAAAAACGGTTGAAAGCAGTGAGTCCCTACAGGGCAGAAAGAAGGATGGGCTAGAAAAACATATTAAAATATTGGTAGTAGACATAATTTAGCGACGGGTCAATACCCCTTGAGTGGTCCGTACACGTGCAACGCGTACGATACCATCAGGTCCAGGTAAAACCTCCTCTATCCTACCCAAAGGCCATTTAAGATAAAGTAAATTATTGTCTGAAAGTAGAACCAATTCACCAATCTGTATATTTCCGGGACCTGTCGTCCACTTAGTTTGTTGTTGCAAGGTGTTCAAATAGTCTTGGCTCCAACGTTGCCAGAAACTAAACGCCAATTGTTGTATAAGACGACATCGAGAGCGGAGAGACAAATGGTTTGAAGTGATGTCTATGCCTGGGTAGGAAGTCAAAGCATCACCTGTTAGAAAATGGCCTGCCGTGAGAATATCAGTTTCGCCAGGATCATCAGACAATGGGCACAGAGGGCGAGAGTTCAAAATAACTTCAATTTGGGTTATCAGAGTGGTCAGTTCTTCGACAGTCAAAACCTGTTGACCAATAACTCGCGTGAGATGATATTTTGTTGACTTAATTCCCGCCTCCCAGAGTCCGCCAAAGTGAGGGGTAGAAGGTGGGTTAAAATGCCATTGAATGCCATGACCAGATAATGCATCTGTTAGTTGAAGTTGTGACGAAGATTTTGACAAATGTTTCTGCAACTCGCTAAGATGTTTGTTAGCCCCTACAAAATTAGTTCCACAGTCAGAATAAACATGAGCACTAATGCCCCGTCGGGCAATGAAACGGTTGAATGCAGCAAGAAACGCATCTGTAGACAGAGCGGAAACCAATTCAAAATGTACGGCTTTAGTGGAAAAGCAGACAAAGAGGCTTATGTAAACCTTGAGGTGTTGTAGTTTGCGGCGATGATCTGTTTTGAACAGAAGAGGCCCACCGAAGTCAATACCTGTGTGTAGGAATGGTCTTGACGGCCTAACTCTTGGAGCCGGAAGGTCAGCCATAGGTGGTTGCATCAGGCTCGGGTTAAAGCGAGCACACCTAATACATCAATGCAAAAGCTTACGTATAACCTGTCGAGCTGCTATTATCCAAAAGGTTTGAGAAAGGATAGCAAGTAAATTTCTAGGACCAATATGTAAGTGTTTAACATGATAGTGGTCGATAATTAGGTTTATTAAATGGTGATTTTTTGGTAGTAGAATTGGAAATTTCCTATCGTAGGATAGATCCAGGGCTATAGAATACAAGGGCTGGTCCACTTCTTTGATGTTGACGCTCACCGACTGTCCCAGCCTTCCTCTCGCCCCCTCCTTTGTGACGTCACTCTGGTACCATGACACGCCGGTTCGCACGGTTCGCCTTAGCTCTCACGTGTTATTTAATATAACGTAGCAGATGATAATTCTTTAAAAAATTATGCAATACACACAACCACCTAAATTATATGTTTACCAAGTTTGGTGAATATTAAGTAATTATTTTGTTCAGTACAAGTGTTTAAAGAAGGTATATAATTCCGCGAGATTTTCACCTTTTGACGAATATTCAATGCTAATTTTTTCGAAGAGGCATTCCATGAATTTCTTTAAAAAATTATACAATACACATAGTTACCTAAATTATATGTTTAGCAAGGTATTTATCTACTTAATGTTGCAGACGAGATTACTTTATGAAATGTTACCAAGATTATCAAGTAATATTGTCTGCAGCGTTACTTGAATATTTCAAGAAACACCTTTACCTACTAAAAAAATACATTAAATCAAACAATTTCAGGACGATGAGATAAAATAAATAAATAAATAATATTAAGATTTATACTTAGAGTACCGGTAATTATTGATAACTCAAAATTAAAAAACAAATTTTAAGTATCAGCTTCAAATTAAAAAAAAAACATTAAAAAATATTATTTATTTAATGTAAGAGTTGCAAGCGAGATTACTTTGTGTTAAAAAGTTACCAAGGTCCGCAAGAAATTTCTTCTGCAGCTTTTAAGTTAAAATGTTTAAAAACAAATGTTTACTTGCAAAATGCACTTAAAATTATCAGAATAATTAGATATAAATAAATATATAGTATACAAATAATTATAATCAAATTTAAACATAGAGCAATAAAATGATTGATGACAAAAATAAAACATAATTTTAAGTTAAACTTTATCAGAATAATTAGATATAAATAAATATATAGTATACAAATAATTATAATCAAATTTAAACATAGAGTAATAAAATGATTGATGACAAAAATAAAACATAAATTTAAGTTAAACTTTATCAGAATAATTAGATATAAATAAATATATAGTATACAAATAATTATAATCAAATTTAAACCTAGAGTAATAAAATGATTGATGACAAAAATAAAACATAATTTTAAGTTAAACTTCTAGACTAAATTAAATTGCATAGTGTCAATTTAAATTTAAATAGTTCAGTTGTTTAAGTTCAACTATTAAATTAACTATTCCCTAAGGTCTAGGGAAGGAAAATTTCTATAAAGCAGTTTTATTTTAATTTTTAAATATTTTATGTCAGCAATACCGTAATTATTATGTCATGTGAATATCTGCATATAAGCTACTCATTATGTGTAAATATTTATAACTTTTATGTGTTTTATTTTATTAGTATTACACATGTTTTATTAAACTGCAGTATGACATGCAAGTTTTGGTGGTTTATTGTAATAAATACAATCATTTTCAATAATGTGGCACATTTTGTTCAATTTGGTATTTAGTTTTCAGAAATGTTTCAGAGAATCAAATTAAAAGTATGCTAACATTAGTACACTACATCGGTTTATTACCTACGAATTAGTTAGTTTTATTGTAACCATGTCTTCTTCTTACATCTTTAGACTAATTGTTTAGTCTACTTATTGCTTTGTGAAGTGTCAATACTAAAACTAAAGAAGAGTGCATCATAAAAATGATACGGCTTTGCTAAGAAATTGAAATTATTGTAGCAGAGAATACTTATGAGAAGCGGTGGGAATGGAGCAGGAATTACCACCGTGACGTCATCACAGTGGCAAGGACGGGAACACTTTCCTTGGCGGACTGGTCTAGCCCTTGTATTCTATAGCCCTGGGATAGATCAGAGTATTTGAGTCGACCACCTACTCTGATTAGACCTGTCGGGTCGATAAATGGATTGAGTGATTGAAATTCCTTTATCGGTTTTGAGTCCATAAGTTGTTGAAAAAGTTTAGGAAACATTTCTCGTTGAACTATTTTACAACAAGTTTGAATTGATAATTGTAATTCAGAAGCTTTTAACGGACCCTGTAGTTTTGATTTTAGAGATAGAGTATTGTGCGAAAAACGTAAGCACCAAGCAACAACTCGTGTGAGATGAGTCAGGCTAGAAAATTTATTGATAAGATCAAATGAGTTTGGAATGGCATGAGCCATCAGGGTTGTTACCTTGTCAATTTGACGTAGTTCGTCTATCGCTTCAGGAAATGAAGTATAATTTCCCTGTGTAGGCCAATTCGAAGAATCAGTTAGTAGCCAACTCGGGCCTGTCCACCACAAGGGGTGATTCACCAACTGTCTAGGTAGAACACCTCGTGACGCAACATCGGCGGGGTTTGAAATACCTGGAGTGTAGAACCAGGATGACGGTTTGATAATTAGAGTAATTTCTGTAACCCTATTTGCTACAAAGGTTTTAAGCAGGTGTGGAGATGTGTGAAGCCAACTCAGCACTACTGTAGAGTCGGTCCATGCAAAGACAGGAACTTCTATGTTCATCGATTGAGTGAACTGTTGTTGCGTGAATTGGATTAATCGAGTTAAAATTAGAGCCCCACACAATTCAAGTCGTGGAATAGAAATAGTTTTTGTAGGCGCCACCTTGGATTTGGCTAGAATAAGGTAACTAGACCATTGTGTAGGTGTCGTTTGGACTCTGACATAAACTACAGCACCATAACCCTGTTAGGATGCATCACTAAAGCCATGAATTTCTATAGTGTGACCGTAAGATGGTACATAACGAGGAATCTTTATAGTTTCGAGAATTGCTAACTCTTGATAAAAGGTAAGCCAAATGCGTTGCAAATCTGATGGAATATTGTCATTCCAATTCACCTTGATACTCCAGAGAGTTTGTAATATTGATTTTGCACAAAGCACTATTGGAGCTATCCAGCCCATAGGATCATAAATCCTAGCAATATGTGAAAGGATTCCACGTTTAGTTGGAGTGAAAGTTTGGTTGATTACATGATAGGTGAAATTGTCATTGGTCGATAGCCATTCAACACCAAGTATTTTTAAGACCTGCTGGTCATCTTTATCGAACCTCAAGGGAGTTTCACAGAAATCCTTACCTATAAGTTGTAAGAGTTCGGGGTTATTGCTAGTCCATTTTCTTAGTTGAAAAACACCTTTATGTATCAGTGAGATAAGTTGTAGTTGCAGTGATTTTGCACTTGATATGGAGTCACAACCAGTAACAATATCATCGACATAAGTATCATTGAGTAGTACCTTAGATGCAGAAGGAAACGTTGTGCCTTCGTCTTCCGCTAGTTTGATTAGTGTACGAATAGCCAAATAGGGTGAGCTAGTCATACCATAAGTAATAGTTTGTAATTTGAATGTTTAAAGGGGTAGATCAGAGGATTTACGCCACAATATTTTTTGAAAGATCTGATGATCATTGTTTACCTTGATTTGTCGAAACATTTTACAAATATCTGCTGTAAATACCACTTTGTGTAGTCTAAAGTGAAATAGAACTTCAATAATATTTTTTTGAAGTTTGGGACCTGAATGTAATAAGTCGTTAAGAGAGTAATTAGAATCAGTCTTGGCTGATGCATCGAAAACAACTCTAAGTTTAGTAGTAGAACTTGAGCTCTTTGTAACTGCATGATGTGGAATGTAGTAACCTTGAGAAATATCTGGATTTGTTTCAAGTGTCATATGGCCTAATTGTACATACTCGTGCATAAAATTGCTGTATGAATCTTGTAGTTCAGAATCATGCTTGAGTTTTCGCTCAAGGTGAAGAAACCGTGAGAGAGCGTGCTTATAGGAATCGCCTAAAAGTTCGTAAGTAGATTTAAATAGCAAAGAAACTATGTATCGGCCAGTCTCATCACGAATGGACGTGTCGTTATAGATTTCTTCACAAAGACGATCATTAGGATCAGAATTGGAACTCATAGGAACTTCTTCTACGGTCCAAAACTTTTGTAAAATATCATTTACAGTTGGGGTCGTAGCGGTAAGGCAACTGGTGATTGTAGACATAGGTTCAGCAAAGGTAGTAGGCCCTATTAAAACCCAGCCAAAAATACTAGAATATTGTGTCGGAAATCCGGTAGAGGTCTTACGACGTTTACCATCAAATATTTCTGAATAAAGATCAGCTCCCAGAAGAGCTGATCTCTGATAAGAGATTGATTTCACCAGGAGAGTGAAACGTAGGATCAGCCATTTGCATTTTAGAAAAATATGTTTGAATTTCTTTATTTAATTTAACGGTTGGTAATTCAGGTGTAATTTCATTCAAAATTATAGCTGAGAAACTTAATTGCGCCTTTGAAGAATAACGTGATCTTACTTGACATTGTACCATACCCTTGTTTGCATGGAGTGTATTAGAACCTACCCCCAGTCCTCTGTCATAGCTCAACGGCTATGGTACTTGCCTCATAAGCAAGACGTCCCGGGTTCAAATCCCGCGGGGGACCATAAAATATTAAAAACCCAAAAAAACATGCTCGTTAGCCGAAAGGCCCAAAGTGGCATGGAAAGAAAAAAAAAAAAAAACCTACCCCCATGATAGGTGTGGCTATTCTTCGACGGTTTAGCCCTAACTTAGTAACACATGTCTCCGTTATAAAGGAACATTGAGAACCTGGATCAATGACAGCTCGTACTGTATGATACTGCTTAAATGAATCCTGAATTAAAATTAGAGTAGTTCCCAACAAAGTGGACGTAAACCCATTTGCCGAGGTACAAGAAACTACCATTGAATTTGCAGCCGACTGTTTGCTATTCTTATTTTGAGACATTGAATTCTCATTGAGATGTAGATATGTGTGATGTCGTTGCTGACACTTATGACATGACACAGTGGATGGACAATCACGATTTTTATGAGATAAATTGAGACAATTTGTACAGCCATGCTTGGAAACAATCCAATCCCGACGTGAAGTAGCCGAGAGTTTGAGAAATTCACTACAAGAAAATATTTTGTGATGTTGATTGCAATAAGTACATTGTGGCGTATATTGACTTGTCATGAATGATCGTGGAACTGTTGAAGAATTTAACCTTGTATTAAAATACTGGTTTGTTGGTTGCGTTGAAACCTTAGAGTTTGATTTGGTTGTCGATGTAGGTTGAATACCGGACGCTTCAAGCGACTTGCAGTGTTGTTGAATAAAAATCAAAAATTGTTGAAACGATGGAAATTCCGTTTGGACATACTGACGTTCGAACAACAATCGAGTATTAGAATCACATTTCTGCAATGAAAGATGCAATAGAATAAAATCGCCTAAGTCAAATGGTAATTTCATTGATTTTATCGCTGAAGTGCTTTCGGTTATAGAATCTAAGAACTGATGTAACTTGATTGGTGAATCCACAGTTAATGGTTTGAAGTTTATTATTTGGTCAAGATATTGACTAGCAAGCAATCTCCTATTGTCATAACGATTAAATAAAGTTTGCCAAATGATGTTATAATTTTCACTGGTAAGAGGAAGCGACCTAACCAGTGACAATGCTTCGTGAGTACATGAGGACACCAAATACTGAAACTTTTCAATATCCGAAAGATTTGGATGTTTGTGAATTAGTGTAGTGAACATATCTTTAAAATTAGGCCAATCCTTAAAATTACCAGAAAAAGTCGGCAAACCTAATCTAGGTAGTTGTACATTTGGAATATTTGGAACATTTGTAGGGCCTACCTGTATGCCCACTAGACCCTGCCATCGAGTCATCGAGAGACGGAAAATATTGTGAATGTACTTCCAAAATATGGAAGTACAAATTATCTAACTCACTTGAAAGGTTCTTGATTTCTTTTAATTCTGTCTTACCTAATTGTATCATAAGGCGCACAGCCTCCTTATGCAAATTATTGAAAGCTGCATATTGCGTTTCTAATTTTTGACATCTAACCTTAAAGTTGGCTAGTTTGCTCTGATCGATTGATACTTCTAAAGATAATTGATAAAGTTGGTCAATTCGATGGTATGCACTCTCCAATGCAAAACTTGAGATTTATAAATCTCTTTTAGCCTTTTCCGACATTTTGAAAGAAATAGTAAGAAATTATTAACTAATGTACACTCAATTAAAGATAGGCTTCGGCAGGTTAGGTAGTAGCCTACGAAGTTTCCAATGTAATTAATTATTGATTGACAAATAATTTTCAAGTAAACAATTTCACTATACATAAACAAGACAAAGACAAACCAAAAATAATAGAACAAATAACACGACGATTTGTAGGCCTAGATAGAAATTGTTTGATATAGATAAGCCTAGGCTTAATTGATTTGCTAACACAAATGCAAATATAATATAATATAATTGATAAAACCCAATTAAATATCAAGGAGACATATTTAAATATCAATTTTAACAGATTGAAAACAATTAAAACCACCATTGGCTATTGAAATCGATGTCCTAGCTGGAGGAGTGGTACACTGAACAACTTGACATAAAATAGGCTTAAACTATTATCGATTGAACACAGGATTTGATCAAATTACTACAACTAACAATAAACACAATTAAGCACTTGTTTTAAATGAATAACCAATAAATATACATAGAATTAATAAATATACTGCCAGTAATAGATATCGTTGAAATGAGAAACGTGTTTGTCCGTAGTTGTTTGGACTTGTCGGTAATTGTTAATACGTCTTAATTTTCGATTCAATATGAGGCCCGTTGGACCAAAATGTTATGTTTCTTGCTGGATTTTAATCTTGGAAGTGGACTGTATATTATAAGACGAATTATCGTAATAGTATGAATTGCAGGAACTTACCAAATTGTGTTTCTTTTGCCGTGTGCCGTGTAGATTGTCTCACCTGTGCACAGGGAACGTGATGTCCTTTTGTTACGAAGTAGTCGTATCGTCGTTTGGTAATTAAGTTTAGAATTGTAAAATTATAGTTGAGCACTGCTTGGCTCGTTAAGAAGCATATTAAAAATAGTTCGAATAGCATTCGAATGTTAAAAAACATAAAGTAGAAGTAGATCGCAGCCCGACCAGTCTTGTCGTTGTAGTAGTTCGAATAGGAATGGTAGAATAGATCGCTCACCGAACGGTCTTGACATGTACGAGGCAGATGATGCAATACGCATAGCTTATTACTGATACTAGATCAATAGGTATCGATCGATTAGTCGATAGGGCGGCGATATGATACTAAACAGTAGAAATTCTAAATATATGTAAGAAGTCATTACTTATGAACACCTTTGAGGAATTACATATATATAATGCTTTTAAGTATGATGGGGATAATGTTCTGAATGACAAGCTCAAGTATTGTTCTAACGTATTGTTTAACACCATCGAACGTATCAATACACACAAATACGGCAAACCGATAAGCTTAAATACTTCTACAAGCGGCCAAACGGGGGTAGGTTGATAAGAAGTTTCGCATTACGGTCAGTCGAGTCGCGTCCGTTGGCCAACGATGTACATATTATGTTTTTATTACGTATTTATTTGTTTGAGTGTTTTGTGTTGTGTAGTGTTATGTTAAGTGTGACTATGACAATTTCTGAGTAATATGTGTTTTTACTTGACTTGACAATGGAGACATGAACTCCGAAATCGATAGTCCCTTTACAAAATAAGGACTGAATTTAGGACTGCAGACGGACATATAAGGTATGTAACCTATTTATATTATATTTTATAACTTGAAAGTGGTTCTTCTTGTATATAAAAATAAAAAATCTGTAGTAATCAATCTCTCATAGGTACAACATTTGTTTGCATTTGCTTCGCCGCAAGTCATCTTGGTTAGTGAGCGAAGCCTTCTAGTGTATATATAGCGGATAAGGGTTCCTTTAATGGCCCTTGGAAGCCCACAATACTATCAAGGTTTGTGTATTTATAAAATTTAAATAGAGTTTCAACCAACTACGTGTAAATGGGAAATTGGTATACTCTCGAAAACGCTGGATAGCTGCCTACGTGTACAAAATATATTAGTAGAATTTGTTTGCACCTCAGCCTTCTGCACCGTATGACGCTCTGCTACGTTCTGCTCGCAGTTATTGAATTTACACCTCGACCTTGCGGCCTCGGATTATGCCAATTCGCTCGCAACGGGTCATGTGATAGATCATTTCGATGTAGAATTTCAAGAGAAACCCAACGGTGAAATTTTCACCATATCTTTAACCGATTAAAAATAGTGGCCAAAAAACAACGAAATCGTGTTTTCCGATTTTGCCACATGTTGCTGTACTATTTTTTTTTTTTAGTACTAGTTATTATTATTTTTGGATATAGAAATAAATAAGCTTTCAAACTATATGCCACACAACGATATTTGGAAGTATTTAAAAAAAAAATTGTTTCCGCCATTTTGATTTTTTCTAAATTGATTTCGAGTTGTTCAACCAAATACAGTTGTGTGGTATGTCGTATGAAAGCTTATTTAATTCTGAATCCAAAAAGAATAATAATTAGTATTAAAAACAAAATAGTACAGCAAAATGGAACAAAATCAGAAACACGATTTCGTTGTTTTTTGGCCGCCATTTTTAATCGGTTAAAGATAGGATGTGCAAAGTTCACCGTTGGTTGTCTCTTGAAATTCTACATCGAAATGATGTATCACATGACCATCTTCCCATTTAAAAAATAAAAGCTACATTCAAAATGGCGGATCCAAAATGGCGGATAATTTTTCAACCACGCTGAAATGTATAATCTTATCATCTGTGTCCATTATTTAAATTTCAAATTTGAATCTTTATTCGTTTTAGAATTATTTAGTGGGTCCGGGACTTTTTCAACACTCTGTATGTATGTAAGTCGATCAACTCCTATAAAAGCGAGTGTACGTACGAGCATCCATGGAGTAACATTTAAAGAAGAAATAAAATATTCATTTAACTTAATAATATAACAGCTGATTTCACCCATCATGTAATACGCAAACAAAACCTAGCGTAGATTATACTTTGGGGTTATGTTTACAACTTCAATCCATAGCCTATAATAACTTCTAAATCATTTGATCTATCAATATGAAATAAAAGGCCATTAAAAAATAATATTTTTATCTTTCTTTAAATATATATAATAATATACATAAACACAAAATCTCAACAAATATTCCTACAGTTTTATAGTCCTTATAAAATTGTACACATTTACCGAGTTAAAAATCCCCGTCTGCATAGTTAGGTAGGCCTAGATAAAGTGTGTTGTTTAAATAGTATTTTGTATAAATGATGTATTTCTGATGTGTATCTAACTAATCCGCCTGTGATTTTTCACGGGGATTTACTAGTTTAAGTTATAAATATGTATGTGCTGTTTATAAAAAGACTAAAATGGTTGTTTATAGATTTAAATGTAAATAATTGTGTGTATATTAATAATTGGGAACTCGGTCGGCTACGGATAACTGATAACTCAACTTTATTTTTGAATTTTGTTTGATACATCTATATATATTGTTTTAAAAACATTCCACACAGGTTTTTTACCTCCGGGTTTCCTTTATTGTTTCTGTAATTTTTTGTTAACAGGTCAGTTTTGTTTAGTTTTTAAAAATATATTTATTTGTAAGAATTCGTTTATAATTCTGTAAATCAGAAGCAATAAAAAACAATCAATCAATAATCAATTAGCGATTAATAAAGATGGAAGTTTGACAACCAGGTGTTAGATTACTGTAGTTAGTTACTGCTCCAATATAATAATTACGCAACACTACACCGTCAACATAATATAACCACCATTGTTAAAGGTAACCTTGTCAATAAATCTAGCAGCAAACCACCAAGGCAATATCTCTAGATGCTAGTTATTCTCTATTAGTTACACTAATTATATCATGAAACGCCTTCACATGTTATTCAGCAATTATCATAACAAGATATCCACGTCTCAAACAGAACTTTCTCACGTAAACAAACTATTTCCGCGTTCACTATGCCGTAATCAAGGAAGCCTGTACAATTTGACAGCTTTATTATATATCACGTATTTATTTACTTTTTCCTTATGAACGTTTTAAACTAACCAGGTTCTGTTGCAAAAGATTAAAACATTATTGTTCTTTAACTAGCAGTATGTCGTGTCAGTATGTGTCCGATTTAAAAGAAACACAAGTCTTTCCAAACATTTACAGGAAATCATGAACTTATGCAAATTTAACTTCCATAGGAAATATAAGCTACTAGGGGAGACCCCTGCGTGCTCCGCACGCCAACCCCCAATGGCACCTTCTAAAAATATGTTATGTTTTATTTATAATAAAGATGTAGGATTAATAATAACCTCAAAAGTAAAATGGTAAATAATGTTAAATAAATGTAAAAATCAAATTATTTCTTATATTTTATAACAGCAGTTATAATAATGGTTAAAAGAACCAGCAAGGCTCAGGTCTACGCTTTTAAAACCCTAACCTAAAAGCTAGAAATACAAAAATAATTGCTTCAAATTTTGAAATCAGCTGTTAATGGAAATATTGGAGCAAACAGCTACATTATGTGTTATTTTATTCGATCGGTTGCTATAGTAATAAATGTAAATACATGTGTTGGTTTATCATTCTAGGCCTAACCTAAGAATTTGTTCTGACTAAATTAACAAATATTGAAATAAAAAACGTTTTTATCGAAATGAATTATAGCCTATGTTACTCAGGGATAGTGTAGCTTTTTATTAGTAATAATATTTATTCAATCGGTTCAGTAGTGCCAGAGATTACCCCCTACATACAAACAAACAAACAAACTTTACCTCTTTATAATATTAGTATAGCTGATTGCAGTGACTCTTATGGTGAGACCTAAGGTCGGGAGTAGTCAGTGAGCACCGATCATAGCCCTTGGGACCAGTGGTTTACTCGTAATAATTTTTCCAGTACCGGAACGCTGATCGGAAAAGACAGAAAATAGGGCCCGGAAAATTTTTGAAATTTTCACTTCTAAAACCGCTACTTTACATATCTTTGTTGAGTTTAACTTTGCAGATAATATTCTTACTTTTATAAGAAAAGTACACATGTATATGTAACTATTTTTGTACTTGTATATAGCACATGTCAAATTTTAGAGACACATACTATTTTAAGAAAAAACTTGGTAAAATGTGTTTTATTTAGTCAATAGCCTTATCAACAATTTAAATCCTCGGTAAAAGACGGTAAACCTAAACCCATTTGATGTACATCAAGAAATGACTTTTCTTACAAAAACAATTAAACACAAGCCAGCTTATCACGAGAACCGAACACAGACGCTTGTTAGTGAATCATTCTAAGGACACTCAAAAGTCACAAAACTAAACAACATCACAATCTCAACTTCAATGATACCAGCCACTTTTTAGTTTTTGACAGTTCGCGAGAGATAGCATGTAGGCCTACCGGGCAACCTGCTAAATCGCTGTGAGGCTAGTGTACAGGTACCTACGTTTAAATATTTTCCTATTTCTGAATGCCTTTCAACCTTGTATTTGTGAAGGCGTTTGTCAGTGTAGCCTACAGCCATTGCTTGTATGTATTCCATGTAGTATTATCATTTGGATTTGGGATATTTATTTTTTAATTAATTAATCGTGAAATTTAATGAGTTATTCGATAAGTATCTTTATATATAATACGTGAAGCCGTTTTTTGTAAACACAACTCCTCCCTTATTTCTGGACCAATTTTAATGTTTGAGGTTTCAAAAAATTCGTCTCACTTCGTAGTTTTTCAATAAGGTTTTAGATGTCAAAAATTCTTATCCTTAATGGCGTATGTTTTCCCCGTAAGATTAACATGGAAAATATTTAAAAACCATTTCTATACAAAACAGCTGTTTATAATACGAAACAAACTAATCCAGCTGATTTCGTGGAAGTAAATAACGATGATTACAGTATTCAGAAGGTTATAAAAACATTTTACTACAAAACAGCTGTTTATAATAAGAAACTAACTAATACAGCTGCTTTGTGGAAGTAAATATTGATTTTTATAAGGGAGGAAATGAATTATTTATTCAAATTATAAAACTTACGAACTAATTTCTTTTGAACATTTAAAATTATTTACCATCTTAGTTTTGAGGTTATTATTTTTAACTTTTTTGTTAGGTTTTTGATTAAGTGTAGACCTGAGTCTTACTGGTTCTTTTAATCTTTATTATTACTGCTGTTATAAAATATAAGAAATAATTTGATTTGAACATTTAACATTATTTACCATCTTAGTTTTGAGGTTATTATTAATCCTACACTTTTATTATAAATAAAACATAACATATGTTTTTAGAAGGTCGCACCGGGGGTTGGCGTGCGGAGCACGCAGGGGTCTCCCCTAGTTAATCACTAAATGTGGTCCAAATTATGTTTGGTCTTATTTTGATTACAATAATCTCATCAATATGTTATAAACTTTTTCATACCGTAAAAGTTAACAATATAAAAGTTTAAGCATCGCTGGTTTTTAAACTTTTCGGCCAACTCGACTCTGAATCATCGGTCTCTTATTTGTTTGTAGTCAGTCGTTCGAAGCGCTCGCCGAGCATCAATGGAGTACCGCGAGGCTGGCAAAAGAGTGTCTGGTGCTCCCAAGTTGTCCCATTTCGATTCCGAGCTGAGGGACAATGTGGGAGACTTTACTGTAGTTGGCTCGCATAGTCGAAACGCACTCTAGTGTGGGGATATCTTGAGGTTTTTCGATTGGTGGAAGTAAAATTCTGAACCGAGTGTTGAATGAGTGTGATTGAAGGGATGGATGGTCCAGTGCAACGTTAACAAAACGTAAAACAAATTTATAAAAAGCAGTACCGGAACGGCGTTCCGGTACCAGTAAACCCCTGCTTGGGACACGTTTTGAGGGGTCATTAAAAATTGTATATATTTATATATGTATAAATATAAAGTTTTTAATGACACCCAAAAACGTGTTCTGGGGACCATAATCGGTGCTCATTGACCACCCCGACCATAGGAGTCACCGTAACAGTCACTGCAGAAGCTCATCTTTCCTAATAAGTTGGCAAAACGGACAAAGATGTAATGACACGTTCTACTAGTTTTAACATGCAACTCGGGTACCACGCGTGCGTGAAACGACCCTCAAGTACCATCGCGCAGACGTACTACGTTTTAACACTTTACGCTTCCAATTAGTTATAGGCTACACACACAAACGGTACCTAGTAGACCAAAGTGTAAGTAGTAAGACATAATTACTGCATATCCAATAAAAGTTTTCGTAAAGGCATATCCTATTACTTTAAATGAGCAATTCTTGTATCTATCTTTGTATATGTCGCGGATCTCAAAAACGGCTCTAACGAATTCAAAAAAGTTTTGTGTTTATGTGTAGTTTTGATTTTTAAGTACACCCCATATAGCTGTATTTCGTGTAAAAACGCAATTTTTTGAGAAAATATAATTTAAAAGTAGAAAATTTTATAAATAGGGTCTTATGGGTTGCCCATAACAAAATAATAACGAAATAGTAAATAAAGCGATCAAAACAGCTGTTTATAAACAAGCCAATTTATACTAGTCTACTGTTTTAGCACGTTGGAAATAGAGTGGAATAGAACTGAGATTGAGTATTATCCAAAATCAGCTGTTCATTTGATAGTTTTACTTTCTCCACCCTATACGTAGTATATGGAGAAAGTATTGTTTTCGTAAAAATGTTCGAATTTGAATTTTCAGTTGAATTATCTGTTTTGGTGCTCCCAGAACCCCAAAAATTTGTTTAGTGCAATTATCTGTGTTGGTGCTCCCTGAACCCAAAAATATTTTTAGTGGAATTTTTTGTTTTGGTGCTCCCTGAACCCAAAAAAGTGTTTTTAGAGTGGTGTCTGTCTGTCAGTCTGTCTGTATGTATACACGACCAGAGAGGACACTATTGGTCCGATTTTCATGAAATTTGGTATGTAGGTACTAAACCCTAATATCTCCAGGCGTTTTTTTCATTTTTTTGAATTTTTTATTTTTAAGGGTAATTTACCCCTAAAAACCCATAAAAAACGACAAAAATGCAAATTTCTCAAAAACGGCTCTAACGATTTTGATCAAATTTTCAGTATTTATAGTGCTTAAGATGCCAAACAAAATGACACCACCCGCTTTTATCAAAACTTCGGCGTTTTATAATTGTGGGGAAATGTTTAAAAATAAACAAGTTTGTGTTGTCAATCTAGCATCGCGGCAGCGGCCGCACGGGGTAACACTACGGTAGCGAGCACGGTCAGTAATTCAAAGGTCGCGCGATCGAATCCCGCCTAGGACAATAATTTTTTTATACGATTGACGTAGGTAGAATATATTTTTTTGTTTTGTTCTAAAAAGTAGTAAATAAAATGATTAAAACAATATTATTTTGACTACAGTAAGTTGGGAGAAAGTTTGTGTCAGTTAACTGATACCGTTTATTTAATTACTGTTAAAAAACAAGATAATTTATACTGTTTTAGCACGCTGGAATTAGAATAAATTGGGCCATACAAAACCACTTGGGTTTGAGGTTACACCTATCATGTAGCACATGTGATACACATGGGACTCTCCCATCATCCGTTAGCCTCTATTCACCCGAGAAGGAGCTCCGGCATACATCCTTCAAATTTCCCATGTTAATCTTATGGAGGTAATGTTTAATGAGTTTGCGTCAGCTGCCAAATAAAACAGCTGATTTATGCTCGGTCCCCCCTGTACAATGAGCTTAAGATTAACGAGATCCTTTAGCGAATTTTCCAACTGCGAGCGAAGCGAAGCAGCCAACTAAGGCCGAAGGCCGAGGCGGGATTGGGACGCGAAGCCCCTAGTTAACACCCTAAAAGTGTTTGTATATCTATAGAGAGTTGATCTAAATCTTAATATGCATATTATAGCCTACAAAATTTGAGCGTTTTCATCAAAAATCAAAGTAGTTCATGCATTTTTTGGGTGAAAAAATTAAAGTTCCCGTAAAGACATAATAACACCTTTAACGTGTTTCTACACATGTAGATAGTTAATCTAAGTCAAAATACGCATAAGTCTATACATAATTTGTACCATTTGGCCATTTGAAGGTTAGTAAATTAATTTAAAAAAAGTAAATGTATGCGGTTGTGGGACCCCCGTCAGGAACGACGTTCATCACGCCTTTCAATTATTTTACCAACCTTAACAGCAACATACACACATTATTTTAATCTTTCAATTGCCGTTTATTATGAGATTTTTTTATATAAATATTTACTGTGATTAATGTTATTATAATAAAGGTGTAGAATTAATTGTAACATCAAAGCTAAGATGGTAAACACAGTTAAAAGTCCATTCATTGTAAATAAATTCAATAAACATAAAATGTTGGTTCGTCCATCTAGGCCTAACCTAAAATTATTGTGTCTATGTTTAATTTATTTTACTTGTCTTAACGCCAACATACATACAATAATTATTTTAGGTTAGGCCTAGACTTAAAATTACTTTCTAGGCCTAACCTAAAATTTCAGAGCTTGGTAATATCTGACCTATGCCGAACGAAACCGATCGTCTCTTAATTTAAATTGATGAACCAAAATACATGTTTCTTGAATGTATTTAAATTCATTGCCATAGCAACCAATTTGGTAAAGCTTTTTTCGTTACTCGTATTTTAAATTTGTCATTGCCATAGCAACCAATTAATAGATAACACTTTTACTTTCTCCACCCTATACGTAGTATATGGAGAAAGTATTGTTTTCGTAAAAATGTTCTAATTTGAATTTTCAGTTGAATTATCTGTTTTGGTGCTCCCAGAACCCCAAAAAATGGTTTAGTGCAATTATCTGTGTTGGTGCTCCCTGAACCCTAAAAAATATTTTTAGTGGAATTTTTTGTTTTGGTGCTCCCTGAACCCAAAAAAGTGTTTTTAGAGTGGTGTCTGTCTGTCAGTCTGTCAGTATGTATACACGACCAGAGAGGACACTATTGGTCCGATTTTCATGAAATTTGGTATGTAGGTACTAAACCCTAATATCTCCGGGCGTTTTTTTCATTTTTTGGAATTTTTAATTTTTATACATTTACCCCTAAAAACCCATAAAAAACAAA
This sequence comes from Philaenus spumarius, assembly GCA_018207615.1. NCBI lineage: Eukaryota > Metazoa > Arthropoda > Insecta > Hemiptera > Aphrophoridae > Philaenus > Philaenus spumarius. Next base: position 135,357 of record JAGFPH010001869.1, read on the forward strand.
AATGCAAATTTCTCAAAAACGGCTCTAACGATTTTGATAAAATTTTCAGTATTTATAGTGCTTAAGATGCCAAACAAAATGACACCACCCGCTTTTATCAAAACTTCGGCGTTTTATAATCATGGGGAAATGTTTTAAAAAAATCTGGAAATTGGTTGACCGTGCAGGCCAACCCTAGAACTTCCCGCTTAGTTTGAATTTTAAACGCTTAAAATGAGTTTTTTTGTTAAAATACCAAAAAACGAAAATTTGTGAATTTTTAAACAACGATAACT
>JAGFPH010001869.1:150048-192721 GCA_018207615.1 Philaenus spumarius
AATTACGAGCAAACTGAGACCCGATTTTCTTCTGTTCATCAGTCAAAATTTTCTGGGAACAAATTTTGCACTCTCTCATCTCATTTGCAAATTATCGGTTAAAATACTTTGCACGGACAAGATGTTAAGTTTTGACCGTTCCTTGTCTTCAACCGACTCATTTCTGCTTTTAAATTGCTCGTACCACTTGTAAACAGTCATCAGAGTTACCACATTATTGCCATACACTGATTTGAACATTTCATAAGCTTCTTTGGCACTTTTTGCAACTCGAAACAAAACTTAATGTTAATGCGTTGTTTGAAATCCATGACGAATGACAGATATGTTAAACACAATCTAACTCTATCAGGTCTGGAAACTGACTGACAAGTCAGAATGTGTTCAAACTTGACACTGCAACAGATCAGGCTATTGGACATTTCAGATCAAATGGATTTAGCGTCAACAGTTGTTGCTATAAAAATTCATTCACCTAATTTTTGATCACACCTCATATGAGTTTAGTAGATGAGTATCAAAACTGTTTTTGTCAGTTTCACAATGCCATGTAAAAGTGTTTGGTGTTGCAATAGCTAAAATATTATAATCACATTAACTCTTCAGTGTAGATACAATATTGAACAATATTAGTTACACGTAACTACAGCCTGTAACATTTGCAATTTGTGGCAGGAAATATGTTTCAATCCAACACATAAGTTTTTTGATGAGAGCATGTGAGTTTTAAAAATAACCTACAAAATGAGAGCAAATAAAATAAATAGATTAAAGTTTAAAACATAGATAAAATACAATGGGACTGAACGTTAAGTAATGCTGAAGTGCATCTAGTGAAAATAGACTATAATAAAAGATACAAAATTGAACTGTGAACGAAACACCAGGTTCTGACTCTAAATCAAACATTTTATCCATCATATGTTAATCTAATTAATTACAGCAACAACAGCTAGGATTTCCTTCTGTTCCAAGGAAGGGAAATGACAAGTCATCTTCTTCCTTCTTCTCAAAATGGTTGTCGAGTAGTATAGACTCGAATGTAGAGTGCTGGACAAAAAATATTTCCAGATTTAAAAGTATTGACAGTTTTTGTGCGCTGAGTTTCTTTGACAATGGATGTAGAATTGTGATACCCAGTCACATGGAGAAAAACTGGCTGTAACCACTAGAATCATTGCTAACTCCAATTACAATAATTCAATCTCGCAGTTGAGCCGCTAATGTAAGTTGATTGAATTTCCAAAATTAAGATTATATTTTTTAGAGTTTCAATTAACTATTTGGGAAATTCGTCTACTCATGAAGGTGTTGCCTGCGTATATAAAATATATTAGTAGAATTCGTTTGTACCTCAACCTCCAGCTCCGGCTCATGCATTGCTTCATTCCGCTCGCAGCGGAAAAAAACTTGCACCTTGAACGTGGCCAAGGATTATGTACTACGCTTTGCAAGTGTGCACCTTGACTTTGTGGTCTTGGATTTGCATGCCGGCCGGCTGTAGAATCCCGCACATAATTTGAACCTGGTAGTTTTATGGTATTATACGTTTTGATCGATTTTGGGGGCACGAGACAGGCTATAATGTCATGTAAAAAATCTAAATATGCAGACTATCTCCTACTTTCATTTTTTAGATAAAATTGCTAGAAAGTTTCATTATAGTAAGAAAAATCTTAAAATTTGTGTGCGAATACATAGGATATATATAAACATGTTTAATGACACGAAAAAACGTGTTCTGGGGACCATTATCTGTGTTCATTGATCACTTCCGACCTTAGGTCTCACCATAAGAGTTACTGCAATAGCTCATCTTTCCTATAGACATTTGCTAATAATAAACAGTGATAATAAGTGCACGGGGAAATGGTTTTTATGTTTTTATTCAAAGAATTAAAAAGATTCATCAGCTGGTATGTAATACAATATCTTTATTTCATGCTCTCAATATATAGCGTAATAAAGTTAATTGCATCTTCCTATAGTATCATGTTTTGTATTATGTACATTATATGTTTAATTTAAATATGTTTATTAAAACAAATGTGTCAAAAGATTCTTTTGAAATAATTTTACGATTTTTATTTATTGCACCCTATACCAAAGTACCTCTTTAGCCAAACCGACCGGTTAAATGTATTTCTTTAATAATAAAATAAATCAATTTTGAAATGGCCCTGCCATTTTGTGGCTTGACCTCTTTAATTATTAATCCATTTAGCAATAATTTGCAAGTTGGATTTGTATGATTGTTGATGTCTTTTAGGGATGGGAAGAGGTAAGTGAAGCAGGATTAACATACCTACTACGCACCTCTCTCGCTAAATCTATTAGAGATCAACAACGGACAAATATTTTACCACTCAAAGATGTAGTTCGATTCAAGAAACATATTGCCGCAGCTCTTGATAGAGTTGTAACGGGCAACCATTCTCAGTTGCGAGATGAAGCAAGAGGTTAGTAATTATTTTGTAAGAGCATTGTGTAAGTATGATCAGTGTAACTGTTTTAAGTTCTGCTTTATACAGTGTTCAGGAACTGTTACAATTATTTGTTAAACTAGGGGAAACCCCTGCAAACCCCATTGGAACCTTCTATACACATAATTATGCTATGTTTTCTTTATAATAAAGGTGTAAGATTAATAATATCCCTAAAGCTAAGATGGTAAATAATGTTAAATGTTCAAATCAAATTATTTTGTATATTTTATAACAGCAGTTATAATAAAGGTTAAAAGTACCAGCAAGGCTCAGGTCTACACTTTAATACAAACCTAACCTAAAAGTTAAAAATACAAATAATTGCTTCAAAGTTTGAAATCAGCTGTTTTATCTGTTATTTTATTCAATTGGTTGCTTTGGTAATGAATGTAAATACATCATTTAAGAAATATGTGTTGGTTCATCAATCTAGGCCTAAGCTAAGAATTTTTTTGCGACTAAATTTACAAATATTGAAAAAAAATGTATTTATCAAAATGAATTATAGCCTATGTTACTCAGGGATAGTGCAGCTTTATATTAGTAAAACTATTTTTTCAATTGGTTCAGTAGTTCCAGAGATTACCACCTGCATATAAATAAACAAACAAAAAACAAATTTTACCTCTTTATAATATTAGTATAATTTAGTATAGTATATATCACTTCAAAGGCAGAAGAATGAGCTTTAAGAACATGTATATGTAACGGGTAAAGTTAGATTAACTGTTAAAACGGGTAATCCTACTTTTAACTAGTAATCTAACTTTACCCATAAAATATATACTTCAAAGGTTTATTTAACAATTTCCACTCGAGTGTCAGGGCAGCCCCGCACCCTACTAATCTGCACGAACTCCTATGTCGAGTGAGCCCCGAACTTGCTATGACAACGTTCTTTGATTGCATTTGAACGGACGTAGTTACTTTGATGACCACTATTGTTGAAGTTTGAGATGTCCTGCTATCTGTGGAATTTTTTAGAACCATTTGAGTTCAGTTTCTGTGGTGAATAAATCTTAGAAAATGTAATGTTTGCCTTCTTTGGCCGCTCTGTAAACAGCCGTCGGCTCTCGCCGTTGTTTGGTTCCTACTTACACGCAGTGTTTTAGTGAGCTTACGCGTTGTTTAGTTTTGTTGTACTAGGTTATCGTGTGTAATTTCACAGTTTATTTTTTAATATTGTTCATTTTACAATAATGATTGTTGTGAAATAAAATGAACGAAGACGACGGCAGTCACAAAATGGCGGGAGTGGCGACGGAACTTTTGTTTTGAATCTGAATGATTCCAATATTACCGATAAGTTTTGAAAAAAGCTTTACTTACTAGTTTTGACCTAAATAATGCTGTTGCTAAGCAATAAAATAAATAGTTGAGGCAATTTTGTACAAGTTGGTGTTCAAACAAATTTTTTTCATAAAAACTAAATTTTTACGAAAAACTTGTTTTTCAACTATGGTATATTTTTTTTATAATGTGTTATTGTGTCTAAAACATTTGTAAACCACTTAATTTTGTTAGTAAGGATATAGACAACAAAAATCAAGCAACAAATATAGGAAATTTGTCCAAAATTCCTGTTTTTTCCGGTTTTTTTTTTACAAATTTCTATTTTTTTCAATAAATAAAAATATATTTTTTTTTCATACCAATCTATACTTTAGTCATAGAAGAAACTAAAAAAAAAAATCAGCCTTTTAGAACTGACAGAAATACTTTTTTTTTAGTAAACAAGTTACATTTCAATATTCGCTCAAAATTAAATGGAGCTGATAGCAACACTAGGTCCCCAGTAATTGGAGTGGAAAGTGTTAAGATTAGAGGGTAGGTTTAAGAAATAAATATAAATAAATATAATTACAATAAAGTTTAGAATAGTTTAGGATTTACTAGCCCAAGACGAAGACACAGAAAGTGGAGCATCATCGTGTAATAGAGCAAAATGTTATGAAATAGCTGACTCAAACAAGACACACTTACAAAGACATATTTGGATAATCTGACAAACTATAAAAGGATCATACTGACCTAGATCTAAGACCAGTATTTTTGTGTGCCGGGCGGAGACTCTGTGGGACAGAGTTAGTTTTCCTGTGAAGCGGAGAAAACGCTGCTGGTCGGAAAGCGATCATTTTGGGCTACGAGAATTCCAGTTAGAGAGCTTTGGTAAATAGGTGAACAGATTGTCAGATATCCATCATTAATGTGTTTAAGTTGTTTTTTATTTAAATTAAAGTAGAAGCTCATTCGAGCCAGAATTACACGAACATAGCTATTTCTTTAGGTGTTTCGTCTTGGGATAGCATTGCCAAATTGATTAGTTAGAGTATTAAAGTTGATTAGTGTTAAAAGAATCAGGTATTCATTGTAGTTTTGTTTGTAGAGAGTGTAAGAAGAATAGTCTACCACTGAACCACTTGATAGTAAAATATAGTAAATTGTAAAACGTACCGACTGGTTTATTTTTATGATAATACTCCTTGAACCTTGATGATCCGTCATTTAGAATCCTAGGCAGTTAGAGTTATATAAACATCCCTAACAAAAGGGTTAATTAATAAAATAATTACATATGCTGAAAAATAGTAAAAATAAAAAAATTTCTCCAGGTGTCTTTTCTCCGTTTAGTGTGAAAAGGATATTTTTTATTTATAAACACAAAAATTAAAATATAAAATATCGAAGTCACCTTTGCTTCAATATACACCATCATCAGAACTAACAACAACATACATCACATTAGATCGTTAAACAGACAAACTTTGATTGCAAAGTACATTTTACCACGATTTAGTGCCCAAACACCTGTGTCGTGCTACAACTATACAGATCATTGCTTTTAACAACTTTATCCAGAAAATAGGCTATAAGACAGTATGGTCAAAGTAAACATTGAGTCACTTGTTTCTAAACAGCAAACTACGCCCTCTAATGCATCTCCCCTCTCAATAAAGGGTGTTGATCCCTCAGTTATCCTTGTCAAGATCCATAAGCCCATTGAACTTAAGAATCCTTTTGACAAGGCTATCTTGAGGTATGGTTTGTTCTTTGTTCAATTTACATAACTAATATGTACCAGCCTCTCACACTGATAGATTAGGTGTTCTGCAGTTTCCTCATGCAGGCCACATTTCTTGCAATTATAATTTCCAGTAAAACTACCCATGTTCTTCTTGTGTTTCCTAAAGTGGCCATGTCCTGTAATTAGAGCGACCACCTCCTTTACCTTGCACCTACTCAATGACAGAATGTCGGATGCAATTTGTCTTGATGGACCAAGAAGTGAGCGTTTGCTCATCCTCAATCCAGGGATGCTCCTCTATCTCCTACCATGTTCTAGTCTTGCCCAGTCGGCAACCACCTGCATAGCTGCTGTCTTGGGTATGCCACAGAAAGGTTGAGGTCCTCCGAATTCTGAGAAGGGTGTTACTTTCATCCATTCATTCCCCTATTTTCCACTTAGGCATTCCAGTGAGCTCGTATGAAAAATATTTCGTGTAAAGTGTGTGAAAAATGAATGAAAGTGGTGAGGCTAGCAAAAATTACAACTGACGTTCTAGAATATCATCACTTCTTTTGTAATATTTGTACATGATGTACTAATACGTCATTACTACTGAAGTGCAATTTGCCATTCTATATTTACTCCTTAACGGGTTATCATCCAACTGATGTAGCAAATATTTTTAATATAATATATTTTACTTCAAGTTTTATCAATAATAGTAATATATTCCAGACAATTGATTTATATTTGCATTGTTATATAATCATACACATTTTTTACAAACTTTTAGAGTATTCAGTTTATACATTTCAATGGTTTTTTTTTGCAGCTTAGTTGTTGAAGAATTTGTAAAGAATTTGTTTTAAAATGTTTAGCAGTATCACCCATTATGGAAGGGGAAGAAGATATTTCCAGTGGGAGGAGTCAAAGACGGACTTCCATCGAAGGTCTTGGAAATAGATTGAAACTTCTGCCTGCAAGACAAGCCCTGAAACCATGTAATTAAATTTCAAACAGTTTTATAAATAGCTTGGTCAAGTATTTTAATCATTTTGTTAATACATGAACATCGAAAATTTAATGAATTTTGTTGTATTTATTATAAAAGGAGAGAGGAATGAAATTATTATATCATTCGAAAGGTACTCTGCTATAGATGTGCACACAAAAATCATGTGAGTATGTAATTAGGGAATCCAATCCCGGGCCCATTCACCCCGACGACAATCACGGGATTGTAAAATAACAGTCCCGGGATTTCGGGATTAGAAAATGTATACGTTTTAAGGTATTTTGACTTGTACAAGTACTGTTTAATCAAGAGAATAATACATGTTCTAAATAAATAACATAATTTATTTATTTATAAGTAGTGAACTAAATAAACAATCAAACAAATGACTTGAATAAACAATAATATTAATCAAGTAGTCGGGATGTCGAATACACTTAGTAGCGTAGTAAGAGTAACATAGACAGACGTCTGTGATAATTGTTTACGCTATGGTGATGTCATGAGACCTTATTTTTATTTGCACCTGCTTCCCGCTTCTATGCGACCTTCGATTGTGGTTATACCCCATCCTCCTTATCCCCCTCTCACACTTCTCCTTTAGTTTTTGTGAATAGTTTAGTTTGATTTAGGGTTGTTGCAATATCAGAAAGTTTCCAATAGTTGATATTGATATCGATATCAAGCTCTAATATCGATATCGGCAATATCAAATGATATCGATATTATTATTTTTAATGAGTAAAATATAGACTAATAATATGGTAGGCCTAATTATTTACTTACATCTGATCAGAGGTTATGATGTATTTTGCTTGTATTTTGAAAATACACATCAAACTAACTCCAAAACTCAATCATTTCCACAGGAATCAAAAATATTATAGAAATTAGGAAAAAAGTAGCCTAAACTCTAAACAAAACAACTGAATTTCAGAAATATTGGTAATTGTTTACTTACGTATGAGTAGAGATTATGTTACATTTTGCTTATGCTTTTATTCTGAAACTACACGTCAAACTCAAATACTAGCGGGAGGAAGGCCTATATGTTCAGGACGATAAGTTACTTTATATTGTATACTGTAGGTTACTCTATGTTCATATTAAGGTACGTTAAATACAATCATAGATATTTTTAGAAACTAAAAAACATTCTGCGATTGTATAGGTTAAGTAAGTGCATAGCGTTTTTATTTTTAGGAGTTGCAATTCTGTTTTACAAAAGAACGTAATTGATACAGTATAGACAAAAAATTTCGAAATCCGATATTGACATTATTCTTCCGATATTATGATAATATCAAATCTCTAATATCGATATAATATCGGAAATATCGAAACAAAAATTTCGATATTTATTAATATCTCAACATCCCTAGTTTGATTCAGTGTCGCAGGCGATGATAACCACCTAGGTTTTTCGCCTTTAAAAACAAAAAATTGATTCAATGTCAAGTAAACCCTCACTCTTGAAATTTCGCGTGTGTTCGTGTGTCATGCATACTACAAATCGTTTGTTTAGTTTTGGCTTTGTACGATCCTCGTTCTGTTTTTGAATTTTTGTTGTTATATTTGTGGTGCAACTGCCTACCTACCGACCCGACCAAATTGACGTAAAATGTTTTTGCTACTTTTAGTGTGATGAATGTTTATCAATATATTTTTTAAACAAAAGAAATGCTAAATAAATATGGCTTATTTTGTTATAATGATAATTATTTAAACGATACTACATCGCTACATCATAAATACATGCTTTTAGGCCTTTTATCAAGCTAGTTGGAATTTGACGGATCCCGGGATCGGTCCCAGGATTCGTTTTTGCGGTACCAAAATCCCGGGATTGGATTCCCTAACTGTAATGTAACTCGTTAGTAAACAAAAATGTATATTTAAAATATGTACAGTACTTAGAAAAAATATATTGTACATAGTGCTATACACTTAATTGAATAAACGAAAAATTATCATTAAATTACTGTATATAAAAACTGAAAATAGAAAAACTGATAGAAACACAAAAATTTATTTAACTTTAACTTAAAAGAACTAATTAACTGTACATAAAATGTGTGTATAAGTATTTTGTGAAGTAGTGCACTTGTAATGTATTCAAATTGTGTCCGTTAAGATACGTTAAGACTTTGTACAGCAGACTTTTCAAACCAGTGTAAATGTTGTATTGTGGTGTGATGTCTACGTCATAGATCATTCTATAGATGCAATAAAGTGATTGGTCAAGGCAGATCACACCACTGTCCTAACAGACGTTCCTTCCCTTAACCGAATATCATAAGCCAGTCACTCAACTCCGTACCGTAAGGTCTACCAGCCTGACCAAGTTTTGTTATAACTATAATCACTGAGTATATTATTTCGTACCTTATTAGTTAGTTATGTTGAGCAAAAAGGTGCCAACATAACAGAATTATCAACAATTTCACCATAAACCTTTTTAAATACGATCTCATTCCTTTTTTGAAATTGAGTAGCCGTCCATTACTAGCACAAAAAGTTTTTGCAAACTCCGGTGCTTTTCTTGTAGAATAAGGCCACTGATTGGCAAATTATTATCGCAACACTGTTTTAGCCATATAACAACACATGATCCACATCTCGAAATTCGCCTTTCTTCGCACTTACACATGTTTCACCCAGCCCACTTCTCTCTTTATTCTTATCCTTTTTTTCAAAATTGTATGCAATGTAACGGATGGAATGCTAAATTCCTTGTCAATATTAGTTTTTTTTAGTCAAGTTTAGACGCTTTTAATCACTTTTTGTTTAAACTCCACAGTCAATGGCGTAATTTTACATTTCTCAGACATGTTTCGTTTCAATGAATGTTCCAAACAAAGCAATGCACAACAAACGAACTAAACACCAATAAACATCAACAAACTTATTTGACAGCGGGCACAAGACTGACTGTCATAGTTGATGTGGGTCGGGAAGCTGGGTTTTCATATAAACCTGAGCGTAAGACAGTGTTTCCTTCAAAACATCCGTTCCGTTGAGTCACTGACCGTGGGAAGGACGAAGTCGTGCTGTAAAGGTTCTGTTGTGTAAAAAGACTTACTACTGAGATTGATTTCTTGCTATAAAAGTTCAGTTACACAAACAGACATGCTGTAGAGGCTTAGAGCTGCGATCTGTATTGGGACAAAAATCAGTGCTACTGAGGTTTTTAAAATAATAGTAGTTGTGCTATAGAGGTATCTTTAACATTAGGTGTTATGGAAATCTAAAGGGGATTAGAGAAATGCACTTGTTATTGAGGAAGTCGTGTTATTGAGGGTTGTGTTACTGAGTTTCTACTGTATACTTATTTAACGCAAACATAAAACTACTTGTGTTCTTTATATTTTCTCTAAGATATTGCCTTTTATTTTGCAGTTAGTTCTCTTGAATCTTCAGAGTCACAAGACGACGACAAAGTATATACTGATGATGATGTATACCTGTGAATGTTTCTGCCATCATAATCTAGATGTTTTTACTGTCTCATTGTGTTTATTCTTCATATTGACCTTTTGGGATGGATATTATACTATGCAAAAACCAAGTCTACAAGTAAGTACTCAGCATTTAATTTCCAATCTTCAATCTTGTAAAAATTAAACTAATGTGATCATGCAGTTGAACTGCTGTCATGAATTGAGCGAATTTCCATAATTTAAGTTTATATATTTTAGAGTATGGGTTCTCAACCTTTCAGGCTCTATGCCCTCCTTTGAACACTGATGTGAGGTCACGCATCCCCCATACTACCACCATATGTAGTTATACAAGTAGTACAATTGGAATTTAAAACTGAAGCCGGTTAGGATAACTGAAGCTGATTATAAAATGAAAACATAGATAATTTCACACAAAATTTAATAGTTTTGAACATAATATTATCAGAACACATGAAATCAAAGAACTAAATACAAATTTATTTCAGGTCATCTAAGATCTACTTTAGGTTGGCATGTAATACCAGTCATTTCCACAACATCAATGAGAGGGCTGGCACAGTTTGTTCTTGACAATATTTTGAATATTTTTGTTTTTTTAATACACTCACGCCTTCCTTGAAATTCTTCTACGCCCTCCAGGTTGAGAACCCATGTTTTAGAGTATAAACGAAATATTTGGGAAATGGTTTACTCATGAAGGCGCTGAATAGCTGCCTAAACGTATGAAATATATTAGTAGAATTTGAAAAATATATATAAAGTTTCAAGTAAACGATGGCCGCAGCTGTTCTTTACTTCCTGGTATCGAAAGACGCAGCTGTCGTATTTTTTAAGCATTCTTTTTGTACATCCAAAATAATATTTAATACATCGCACTATACATTACATTACTCATAATATTTTAACAAATAATTTAGTATAAAGTTTATTACTATATGACTTAACCCTTTCCACTCCAATTACTTTGGACCTAGTGTTGCTATCAGCTCCATTTAATTTTGAGCGAATATTGCACTTTAATTTGTTTACTAAAAAAAAGTGTTTCTGTCAGTTCTAAAAGGCTGATTTTTTATTTGAAGTTTCTTCTGTGACTAAAGTATAGATTGGTATGAAATAAACATATATTTTTATTTTTAAGTATACAGTATTTTTTTAAATTTTTATTTACTGAAAAAATTTAAATTTGTAACAAAAAACCGGAAAAAACAAGAATTTTCAATGGGAAGACCTATATTTGTTGTTTGTTGTCTATTTCCTTACAAACAAAATAAAGTGGTTTACAAATGCTTTAGACACAATAATACATTATAAAAAAATTATAATTAAAAAACAAGTTTTTTGTAAAAAATAGTTTTTATAAAAAAATTTGTTTTGACACCAACTTGTACAAAATTACCTCAACTATTTATTTTATTGCTTAGCAACAGCATTATATAGGTCAAAATTAGTAAGAAAAGCTTTTTTTCAAAAGTTATTGGTAATATTGGAATTACTCAGGTTCGAAACAAAAGTTCAGTCGCCACTCCCATCATTTTGTAACAAACTGCCGTTGTCTTAGTTCATTTTATTTCACAATAATCATTATTGTAAAAAGAACAATATTAAAAAATAAACTGTGAAATTACACACGATAAACTAATACAACAAAACTAAACAACGCGTAAGCTCACTAAAACACTGTGTAGTAAGGAACCAAACATCGGCGAGAGCAGACAGCTGTTTACAGAGCGGCCAAAGATGGCAAACATTACATTTTCTAAGATTTATTTACCACAGAAACTGAACTCAAATGGTTCTAAAAAAATTCCAAAGATGGCAGCACATATTAAACTTCAACAATAGCAATTATCAAAGTAACTACGTCCGTTCAAATGCAATCAAAGAACGTTGGCATAGCGAGTTCGGTGCTCGCATGACATAGGAGTTCGTGCGGATTAGTAAGGTGCGAGGCTGTCCCAACACTCGAGTGTAAAGGGTTAAAACAATCACTAAAAATATATACAAAGTTTCAAGTAAACGACAAGCTGTTCTTTACTTCCTACAACTGGTAATCGACAGCTGCAGCATTAAGATTAGATGGCATTATTGCAAGAGTATTTTATGATACATAACATTTTTTCTTTTGTTTGTATTTGCAGGTTAGTAGATTAGACGTTTGTTTTGCTCCTTTGCAATTGCCTGTGCAAACTGCTACAAATGTACTTCACCACATAATGAAAAAACTCTTCCACAAACTACCATGTAACTTTTTAAAATAATTTAAGAGTCTATTTTAATTTTTAGGGGTTATAAGTCAACTTTTAGTTATTTAATCTTTAGAGTAAAAAAATCGAAATAATTTTAAATACGTCCAAAGGTCAGATTTTTTGTTTTCTCGAAAAATATCTTTTACATTTTGATATGTTTTAGTGTGGGTTATGGGCTTGATTTTTAGGGGAGTCACTGTTAATCCCTCTCTCTCTCTCTCTTTCATAGAAAAGCAGTAAAAAAAATATTCTGTATAGTTAAATATGATTTTATTGTCATGTGAGTGCTACACTTAAAACATTTGGTTCACCCCGTTAATAATGTGTCATGTGAATTGAGGGTATGCAGTGCTTTGTCATTGAATTGTTGCTACTTACAGACAATAGTTTGAGCTGAGTTACACCAAAATATCAGCACGTGTAACTGTGGAGTAGTGGTGAGATATTCTCCTTTCATTTGATGAACTGCTTGCAACCAACCAATTAACCACACAGTTGTATAGGCCTTACATACAATCAACTTTAGGCTAACAACTACCGGACTGTTATGTGTAAGCGTAAAACCTTACAACTCAATGCAACAGCACACCACTGTCAAGCAACATTCATTTTTCCAGTGCTCTAACGGTTCTCAAAATTGTTCTGATATTTTCATTTAAAAAAACCCTATTTCAACAAATTGTTGGTTAATTAAAAGTTACAGATACTATACTTACTGTGTGAAAATCAACATTCTTCAAGAGTGGTGTCTCTTGTCTTGTTTGTGTGTCATCTGCAGTCCAATGAGCCATGTTTTTACATTTGGCTCTGGACTCCAGTCACTCAATTTCATTCTGTGTAATTTGACACATTTTGTGGCACTGTCAGTCTTGAACTGGTGGGTGTAACTATGAGGTTCATGAGACTGAATCCTATCTCACAATCAGCTGAGCTCAAACCTTCTGGATAACTTCTCGATCTCTGATTTGCCAAAGCAAGCATGTTTTTCAGTCGGCTACTGATTCATCTAGAAGCTTCTTGATCTGATGATTAATGTTGTGAATATTAATACAAAATATCAAAATAAATCATAGGGCAGACATTAAGAAAAAAACTTCATTAAGCAGTACCGGAACAGCATTCCAGGTTAAAAACTTCATAATAATTCATTGTCCAACAGATGACGGCACCTCTTGTTCACTCATTGAGAACAGATCGGAGAAGCTAACCAAACCGACCACCACTCCATCATCCAGTTCGAAACTGCTTGCTGTGAACACTGCAAAATTACCCTTTACATTTGAACCACCCTCATTTACCTATTTACTTTTGAAAAATGTTTTATAAACATCTTAGTTTTATTCTATCTTATTGTATGTCCAGTAATGATTGTTATATTTGAGTTTTTATATTAGGACATAGCATAGCATGTTGTTGGACAATCGTAAGTCTGAGGACGTACAGTATTTATGCATCAAAAATAATATTCTTACTGATTTTGTGTTATAGGTGACGATTGCATGCACTGATTTAATAAAATTAATGAGCTTTAATATTTTGCTCACTAGAAGAATATTGAAATCCCAATCATTGGTACTTACAAAATGGCTGTTGTTTGTTGACATCGACACACACCAGCTCTAAAAGTAAATTGATATAGTGGTATCCATATTGCTCACTTAGAACTTTAAAACATAAATGTATAATCAGTCAAAACAAAGTTTATCTAAAAAAGTGGAGTCCTAAGATACACAAAATCAGCATGTTAAGTAAGACTGAGCCAAGTTCCTAGCAAATATCAGAAAGAAGTATTTTGTATCAGGTCAGGAGTATACAATTAGGAAAAGATCTCAGTCAAATAGAACCATTCATAAAACTATAAATTGGCAAAGACTGTGACAATTGCAGGTAAAATGACAATTTAAAAAAATCAGATCTACAATGAGTACAATAGTTCAAAACTAGGCCTGTGTACCAGTACCGGTAGAGAACTAGGGAATTTGGAATATCTCCTAGAGAAATTGAGGCTAGGAAATGTTTAATGTAACTTACAGAAATTAATTTTAAATCAATCTGGAGCATCTAAAATCTCTTTTCAATGTTGTGCCATGATTTAATACTGCATTATTTTCTCATTTGCTTTTAATGGAAGTGTTCTAACCCCCAAAACCTCCTGGTGGATACACCTGTGTTCGACAGAGTATTGGTCGTCTGCGGATTATGCTCATCAACTAATCCGATTTTTGTCACTAGTACAGTTACTTAGCTAATCAGTCCGCAAAATAATCCTCAGAGCCAAAGGAAAAGGGCAAGTCCTACGTTCTACACACTGCCTTCATCAAATGTTTAAAATAGTCTGCTTAGAATTCATAAGTGCCAACCTTCAGCACTTCTTTTTAAGTCATAGACCTTGCTTTGAAAGAAAAAGTGAGAGTTTATAATACACTGGAAGTTGACTGGAAAAATGTTATCAACCGGAAAAAATCTTTCAAGTGATTGAAAATCAAGTGGCTGTACTTATAAAAGCAACTTTATTGCAAAAGGAAAAGAGCTATACAGTATCAAGAAGAGTTTTCTTTTTAATATGTAAAAAAAGAAAAGTAGGGGGGAACAGGAAAGTAAATAAAAAGCTTAAGAAATAAAAGTCAAATCCCAATGAATTTCCTAAAACATTTGCTCAACAGCTAGCAATTTCAGATGGTAAGAAAAAATACCTCCTGGCCTTGTTGATCACAGGTGTAGTTAGAAAAGATTATGATGGTTTTATTAAAAGCTTACCTAAAGCTTCTGGGACCATGGAAAGAGAACAGAGATGAAGAACCTCCAAAGAATGAAAGGAAAAACTATGTAATATTGTATTTACCATGTAACCTCAATTTAAAAAGACTGATTTTCCACATTTAATGCTTACTAATAATTTTATTTTTAATTCTGAACAAATAAAGACGATTAACATTCATAATGAGATTGACTTTAAATTCCTTTTGTATTAAGACCTTGTTTCAACTACAATGTTGAGTGTTATTATTGTAAGTCTTTACTATTATCCGAGCCCCGATTAACCGAGGTAGTCAAAATTAAAAAAAATAAAAGATCGGAAGTTCGGTTTGTGGTAGACGCATGTCGGTTAAAGTAACCGCGCAAAGTGAAGTCCGCATATAGCGGCACATCTACTGTACTGTACTTATACTAATCACATACTGTTTCGTCAAAAATGGTTCTAGTAAATAAAACACACAGTTTTTAATCATTAATTACTGTACAAATACAGTAATTCCAATGAGTACATCAATACAATTTTGTTGACGCTTTTTCACTAAATGTCATGTTGTTCAATAAAACTCAAACTCGCTGTACGATGGCAATATGCAGTCTAAACCAGTTGAAACCAGTAGTGTAAAAATAGAAACGGCGCACGATCGAGCGAGTCCCCTACACTGAAAACACTTATAGACTTCTTCAAGAAATAATTTTTTTAACTGGAACATGTATTGTAGTCTATGTATGTCTTTTTATCATTTTGTATTTTATTTGAATGTTAGTTTTTCATTTGATAATACAGTAAATGACTTTTTCACATCTTTGACCACATTTTTATTGATTTCACCATGTACCATGTATTTTTTGACGTCTCAATTTTTGACAGAGTCCGTGTTATCCTAGGCCCACATTACCTCGTATAATCAATGTTCTACTGTATAAGATAAGTGTAATACTTTTAAGGGTTGGATGTGTCCTTGCCATAGGTGGTGATTTATGTGTGCAGAAACTTGACAACAGAATGGTCTGGGTAAAATACACATTAAATTTAGTGAAGGATATGAGTGGGTTCGAATTGCCTTCTATGGCCAGGAAGGTAAATAGTAGAGTAGTCCTAATAAGAGCTGTATAGCATTTTGATCGAGTTGAATTGTTAGTCATAAAAGGACCCAGCTGCGGGGAGATCATATCACCAGGACTCCATTTATTTCTCCAAAGGGAGGTGATCACTAACTGTGTCCCCTAGGCTCCGGCCTAATTGGAATCTTCCGAGAAGCGGCAGAATATGCAGTTATATCGCCAGGCTCCTGCCTTATTTGGAATTTCCTCGAAGGTAGGCGAGTTACTTGGAGGCCATCGGTAGGCGAACACAGGAATCACAATTGAATTAATCCAGTTTTGTTTTTGAAAGCCGTATTCCTTTTCCTCCTAGTCAGCTGGAGTTTAGTGTAGTGATGGTGGTAGATTGTCTGCAGAAAGAGGTGGTAGCGGACTTTGTCTGTTCCATTTTTTTGGCCCTATTTATACAAATACATTGTTCAAGAGGACAATGGTCGCACTTTTGTATTTTGTTGAGATGATCCAATCATCATGCCTAGTGTTGGGGTCCCGCAAGTTTAGTGTTGTGAGGTTTTGATTGTGAAGGTATACTAAACTTGCACCTAGCCTAAGCTGTTGGGCCAATTAGAGCTAGCTAATCTTACGTTTCAGATGGCTATGGTTGAGCGAGCTGTTAGTAGATAGTGGATTATTTGTGATTTAGTATTTTGGAATGTTGGTGAAATTTGTTTAGCCGGTATCAGGGTTTTTATAAATTCTTATTCAAACTTTTTGTGTGTTTTCTTTATAGTAAATTTGGTAATATTAGTGCCATCGAAAATTCATTGGTTCGTATAAAAATATTTTTTTACCAAAATTGATATTGCTGTAGTGTTTAGATGCAAAACTGCATATTATGTATCTCTTTGTTCTACGTTAAGTAAAATCGATAATAACATTCAGTCATAAATTATGCTAACTATAAACTTGCAAACTGCAGCCAATTGCAGGTCACTACTAAGTCAATAACCCTTGGAGGTATAAGTCATTGACTTCATCTTGTCTGATTTTAAATTTTAATGCATATGCTACAATGTACCAACTAAATTTCTATTATTTTTGTCTTTTTTATCATAATTTATTTTTTATCATCATTACTTTTTCTGAGTAATACAATGTCTAGATGTCTGTCACGAATAGAGCAAGAAAATTAATTATTAGAACTATAATAAAGTTCTTTCAAGTTTTAGACTGAAAATGCCTATCCACATAGTGTGTTTTAAACTACAATAAAAAAATTGTAGACACTGTAGCAAAAAATGTTTTTGTTTTGAAAAAAAAGATGTACAGTAGGATCTCGCTAATCTGGTCCTATATCCGGCCTAGTGCCGGATTACCGAAATTGCCGGATTAGTGGAACATTAGGTATAAAATGAAAATTCATCATAAAAAATTTTTTATATAGGCCTACAATCACTTGAAATATTTGATTGCTGTACCTTCAAAAACATCTTATAATATACAATACTGGAGTACAATACATTATTCTAGTATGAAGAAAAACAAGAATACAATGCTTAATTTCTAAAAAGTACAGTGCAGTAAAGTAAATTGAACTGTAAAATGTTTAAATTTTAACACTGAAAAACGCTTTCCTGCGGTCTCTTTAGTGTTATGATATCAGGTGCGGAAGCACCATTTTCCTCAGCCAACGAGATTGCAGTGGTGAAAGTTTTAAGAGCCGTAAAGGCCTGGAACACACTCGGTGTTTTCGTCCGCCACGGATTATTTGCCATCGCCGTCATATCAACAGAGGCGCGAAGGAGTTAGGCATCTATGTCAGCGATTGTCAGATCGTCAGTATCATCCACAAGATGATTCAATTTTGTTCTTTTTCTTTTTTCTGTCATGTATTGTTGCATGGCCAATGTTGTACATCTTAGCTAAATTAGATTACTTGTCACCTTTTTATTCAAAGTTAATGGGACGTGTTTACATTTTTCCAACATTGCACTACACTATACTAATACACAGAACAGACACACAATCACTACTGATACACGCGAGCAAACGATGGCACAATGCCTTTTTATGTTGTACAGTAAAAACTCACACTCTGACTCACATAACTGCAGAGATTTGAAAAGTTGAATGACCTACTGCTATTGCTCTATGAGCGCCGGATTGCTGGACTATAGAGATTGTACTGTAATAGCCTCAAGTTATTTGAGAAGAGAAAATTATTATAATCTATTAATCATTAAATGCTAAAGCTAAGATGAATCTTGCAAAACATAATATAAAATCAAATAATATACACAGGTGCCTTTATTTCCAATTATTGAGGATCATGGTGCAGGTATTGCTTTGTAGCTTTTTCACAATTTTTATATTAAAGGATAGTAATGAAATTAATTTTTAACTTATCGCTTGTGTTTTGTAATAAATGCTATAAACTATATAATTATGTTAGAAATGGTTTTATTTGAGATTTGTATGTTATGTAAAGATGTATGTGTGAACATATTTGTAAATAAAGTGTTACATAAATCTAGCCTCAATAACTTATTTTGTATATCTAGTCTTTTAAGTTTTCATAAATATTTTACCCAACCCGCCATGTTAAACTTCCCTATCACAAGCGTGATGTATACAACTTCTTTACTTCACTCGTTGAAGTAAAGTTTCAAAAACTCACTCGGTGAAGTAATGAAACCCATTCAAATAACATTGAGTGCTCAACTTAATAAAATATACCTCTATGGAGCCAACGACGTTCAACGCTAGAAATCAGCTGTGCGCTTGAATGTTATTGTTATGCTTTAAAGTATTTTCCTAACCTAGCTTTTGTTTGTAAAAGAACGTTACTGTTAGAAGATGAGTGAAATGGATAGTTTACCTTCAGATATAGAAAATGAAGCAACTACAGTTATTAATGGATTATTACCAACAAAATCAAAAGAAAGATACGAAGCAGAGTTATATAAATATGAAGAGTGGTGTGGCAATAGAGGAACAACACACGTAACTAACGAAAAGGTAATTCTTGCCTATTTCAACAGCTTATCTAAAAAGTACAAACCATCTAGCCTTTGGTCGTTCTATTCTATGCTCCGAACTATGCTATCTCTCAAGAAAAACACTGATATAAGTAAATGTATAAACTTGATAGCATTTCTTAAAAGAAATTCGGAAGGTTATAAACCAAAAAAGTCAAAAACCTTTGATAAAGATGATATCACTAAATTTCTTTGTGAAGCAAATGATGATAACTTCCTGTTTACCAAAGTGGCATTTATTATTGGACTATCAGGAGCTTGCAGAATACACGAATTGACTGATTTAAAGGTTAATAATGTAGCAGACAAAGGAAACTATTTTATTTTCCATCTACCCAGTACAAAAACCAAAGTATCACGAGAATTTGTTATAACAGAAGGCAGTTTTGAAGGCATTAATTTAGTCGACCTACTACGGAAGTACACAAAGCTTAGGCCTACAAAAGTACAGCATGACAGATTCTTTCTGCAGTTTAGGAATGGAAAATGCACAAGACAGCCAGTGGGAATTAACACTTTTGGAGCCTTGCCAAAAACAATCGCTACATTCCTTAAACTTGAAAGTCCTAGCCTGTACACAGGACACTGTTTTAGGCGTTCTTCTACATCATTATTGGCAGACTCAGGAGCTGATATATTAACTATTAAGCGCCATGGTGGATGGAGGTCCTCTGCTGTAGCCGAAGGCTACATAGAATCTTCGATTGGGAACAAACAGAAAATATCTGCATGCATTCTGGGTAAAAATAAAAACTCAACTACCAATGAAAACTTGTTTTTGAAGCCTACATCTGAGCCCTCATCAACCAGTGAAACAAATCAAAGTAAAATTGTTTTTCAGTCCTCATCAACCATTGAAAGAACTCATAGTAAAAATGTTACAGCTCAACATATAAATTTTGAATCATGTCATAACTGCGTTTTCAACATCTACTCAAAATAGTTTTAATCTGTTCCTAGGTTTATGTTGTGTTTTAAATGTTGTGTTTCCAAGTAAAAATATACTGTATTTTATTGTAATCAATAAAAACAGTTCACTTAAAAACAAACCAGTTTATATATTTGTAGATTAACTTATTTACACCCCGTCCTGTATATTGTGGGGACATGAAAAATATTGTACGTAATCCCCTGTATATTGTCGGGTCAGGTAAAATCTTGTACGTTATGCAAGAGCGTGTTTACATCACTTAGGTGAATTATGCAACTCGCTTCGCTCGTTGCACAACATTCACCTGCGTGATGTAAAAACGCTCTTACTACACTTGTAACGTAAATAGCTATTAACTATAGCAAGAAATCTTTACTAAATTATTCGGCATTCCCAGATCGAATGTTTTAAAAAACCCCCTAGCATCGCCATGCAATTTCGCAGCAAGACAAATATTTTGGGGTGGATGTGTGTTCTTAAAACTTATATATTAAAAAAAAAGTCAAGTGCATGTCTTATTATGATTGAATATGATAGATAGATTACAAACAAAACTTAAGATATGACAAAAATATATTAAAACTACAAAGCTACTGTTAGGGGTAGAAATATAGTTCAACTTTCCAGGGTTCTAAATGACGGATCACTATAAGGTTCAAGGATTATAATAATAGAAATCAACCAATTCATATACCTTGCAATTCTTATATTTTATAATTGAGTGGTTCAGTGGTAGAATGACACTATTTTAACAATTAACAAACAACTACAATACCTAACTGACTTTACATTTAAATATACAACATCTACTGACTTTACATTAAATAACAACACTACTGACTTTACATTAAATAACAACACTACTGGCTTTACATTAAATAACAACCCTAACTGACTTTACATTTAAATATCAACTACCTTGATTCTATCTATAATTACTATTAATTATATCCCAAGACGAAACACTCACAATAGCAATGACCAAAACACAGTTCTTAAAATATGAATATTAGACAGTCTGTTTGCCTACCTTCTGTACCAGTACTCCCCAAGTATGTTTCAGCTGGATCCGCCGAATACTATAGGCTTCGGCCTACACCGTATATCTTTCCCAAAACACTGCCCTGTCCCATCAACAGGGCTCCCGGCCGTCTTCCAAAACTATCTGGCCCCGTATCTAGGTCAGTAGGGCCCTTTTATAGTGAACTGAGTTGACATAACTAGGTCTTTAAAGTATGCCTAGCTTCTGTCAGCACTTGCACAATATTTTACAGTCTTACCCAACGATGTTCTATATTCTGTGTTCTCGCCTTGGGACTTATAAATCTTAAACTACTCTTTATTACATGTAATTATTAAATAATTCCTAATCCTGCACTATTAATCCTAACACTACTTTGCTGCAAATAATCATAAATCCGCATCAAGCTACATTCGTCATCAATCTTTCCTGACCAATAGATGTTGTTTTTTTGTAGATAGATGTTTTTTCAGTTGTCAAAACTGGCAATATTTTAAACATCTAATGGATATTGGAAAATAGACCTTTACCACATTTGCGGCTTCAATAACACAAGTCGGGCGAATCAAAGTTGAATTCTGCGTTTATAGAACCCCATTCCAAAAATGCCCCACAGCAAACATAATTCGATCACGCAGCTGAACAGCTGATGTCAGATGAGCGAAATTTCAAAATAATTTCAACCAACTTATTTGGGATATTGGTCTACTTGCTAAGGCGCTGGAATATATGTACAAAATATATTAATAGAATTTTTTGTACCTCAGCCTCTAGCTCCAGCTTTGTGGAGTTTACACTTCGATCTTGCGGCCTCGGATAATGGACTGCTTCGCTCTCCGCACCCGACGTGGATTTGAACCAAGTACTTTTATGGTATTTAATTTCTGATCGTTTTGGGGGGGGGGGGCAGATTTTCTATAAGGCCATGTAAAAAAAAATTAACTGGGTGTGCTTAAGACCACACGTTGGAAGTGATAACTTCTATGACTACGGGGATTTTTAACTCGGTAAATGTGTACAATTATAAGGATTATAAAACTGTAGGCCTATTTGTTCAAATTGTTTATTTATATCCGTTATTATATATTTAAAGAAAGGTAAAAATATTATCTTTTAGTTACCTTTTATTTCATATTGATAGATCAAATGATTTAGAAGTTGTTAATATTACAGTAAAGAAATTAATAATCAAATATGTTATACAAAGATGTACGAATGTTTGCGAAGTTAAACAGTAGGTATCCTTCTTTAAATTTGTATAAACGAATATATTGATGATCAAAGGTTAGTTTTATATACAGTTTATAACCCCAAAGCAAATCTTATAACGTGTAGAAGCCCATATAACTTATAGTTATAGAAGCCTACATTAGTTGTATAACTAATATATAAGAAAATTAACATCACAAGAAATTTTAATGGTTGAAGTTGTAAACATAACCCCAAAATATAATCTTCGCTGGGTTTTGTTTAAGAATTACAGATGATGGGCGAAATCAGCTGTTATATTAACTAATTCTTATTTGTTAATTTGATTGCTATGCTAATAAATGTAAATTATGTATTAATAATATTCCCTCTCCACGATCTGACTTGTGTCTAAACAAAAGCGTGACGCGAGATCTCGCGAGAAATCTGGCGTGATGCGAGATCTCGCGGGAAATCTGGCATGATGCAAGATCTCGCGAGAAATCTGGCGTGACGCGAGATTTCGAAAACATAGCCAAGTCGAAAGTGCCCAACGGGCCAATAGAAGTTATCACTTCAAAAACATAATGTGGTCAATAATCTCCCTTATTTATTTTTTATATAAAACCCCAAAAAGTATCATTCTAGTACGACAAATCTCAAACATTTAAAACATTTTTTTTAGCTAAATAACTCGTCCGAGATACTTATAAAACCAACTTGTGAATCAAATTTGGACTAAATCGGATGTAAATTGCGATCGTTAGAGTACGAACACACGTATATATTTAAGTTTTAATGACACTCCAAAACGTGTTCTGGGGACCATGATCGGTGCTCATTGACCACTCCCGACCTTAGATCTCATTGTATGAGTCGCTGCAAAATAGCTCATCTTTCCTGTGAAAATTTGCTAAAACAAAATCACCTAAAAACATGAAAAAAACATCTGGTGTGCACATCACACAACTTTCCTTACCAAAATAGATGCTGTATCAATTACCAAATTTTTCGAGCGAGAGATTGATGATACCATTTTCGAGTTAATAGGAGTATCCGTTTCGAAGAAAGCGGTACTAACTTCAAAACGGTTAATCCCACGGACCTGATTTTGGTCTCAATCGATTTCTCACCTCCAAAAATGTCAAGGTCGATACCAAACACGGCTAGTTTAAAAAAAGTCATTTTTGCCCCCAAAAAGGGCGTTTTTGGGGTCAATTTTTGAAAAAATGGAAAAAGTTGAGTGGGGTATCTTTTTTGACATTCTTTTGGACGCTGAATCGAATGAGACCATTTTCAAGTCGATAGGACCAGCCATTTCGGAGATACAAACAAAATAACTTGCGTTTTTGTAATAACTTTTTTCAACGAATTTTTAAGGGTATATAGCGTACATAGCGTGTTAAGGGGGTCTGAGTAGAGTATGTTAGCAAAGTTTAATCAAAATCGTTAGAGGGGTTTTGGAGTAAATACCAAAAATGTGCTAAAAACTGGTCCCACGGTAAGACACCACCTCCGATTTGCTTCAAATTTACATGGGTTTAATTGTTTACGTGTTTGAAGATATCCTGTAAATTTCAGTTTGATCCGTCGAGCCGTTTGCCCTGTGCACTCCG
Source organism: Philaenus spumarius (assembly GCA_018207615.1). Taxonomy (NCBI): domain Eukaryota; kingdom Metazoa; phylum Arthropoda; class Insecta; order Hemiptera; family Aphrophoridae; genus Philaenus; species Philaenus spumarius. The sequence goes on from JAGFPH010001869.1 coordinate 173,859, forward strand.
GACACACACACAGACACACAGACAGACCAATTGCCAAAAATGAATTTTTTGGACTCAGGGGGCCTTGAAACGTAAAGATATTATGAAAACTCGACATCGAATTTTTGGGTCGATCGCAATACTTACCTTACCTAGTATAGGGTAAGGAAAGTACCCAACTTCTGATTGAAACTTTTATAACAAAGGTTATTTAAAATTTTTTAACTTTAAAAAAAAAATATCTTATTAATACTTAAATTTATTTATTTTCTCTGTACACTTTCTTTTTCTTATCAAAAAAAGTTGTCACTAAATGTAAAAAACTGTTGCGGTGATTTTGAAACGGTTGGAGATTTTACCAAAGTTTAATACAATATCGTTAATTTTATATACTAATTGAAGGAGACTTCAGCCAAGTACATTATTTTTTTGTTAAATACTGAGGGAATTCAAATATAAAGATTTAGCCTAAGCTGTCTATTTGACTTAGCCTAAATATGTTTATAATTCATTCTAAATAATGCTGCAACTAGTAAGCAATACAAAGAAGTTTGGAATTTCTTGCAAAATGGTGATGTAAATGAAAATATCATACTCAAGCAACTGAAATAGTAAAACCAACAGAACTGTGTCTTCAATAAACTGTCTCTCAAAAATTATACAATAAGATAAAAAAATCAATATCTTTAACTGAAAAAAGTAGTCTTTTAAATTCGTTAAAAACTGTTTTAATAAATTGCTTCCAACTTATATACAGAAATTAAATTAAGTGTTGTTAGAAAGTAGGATTTAATCATTCTCTTTATATTTTGCCTTACAGGAGACTCAGGAAGTAAGGTTTTGATCATAATATATTTTGTTTTGAAATCTTTAAATTTGCAGCCTAGGCATATCTTAGTGATTGAATTTTTAATTTGAACAAAATTGAAAATCTTTCAAATATTTTGAAATACACTTAGTATTCCACCTGTAAATTGATTAACCTAGAATGTACAACAAAGCTTGGATAAGTTGGATACTTATACTTATGAAAAATTAACTATCCACCTTTATTTTCAACATTAAATTAAATTTGTGCCGTCGTCACATTATATAACATTGCTTTATAAACTCATCGTTTGTAGAGAAAAGCATAATTCTTTTGTCTAAAAACCTATTTAAATTTTGAAGATGTCAGGATTGAGTCTCTAAGGGCTCTCACTTCTTAGATATGAGCTGCCGCAGTAAAAATAGCCAATTCAGAGATGGAGTGGACGGCATACTGTTTCTACTAAATAATTACGGGAAACGTTGGAAAACTTCTGTGTTTATCCAGCCCTAGACAATTTCTAAGAAGCTTGCATGGCTTCTTTATTTTATATGAACATTTTTTCGTTGATCCGAATCAGTTTATAAATTTGGACTCTTTTATTAAAAAAACCAAGAAAAGCTTGACATTTTTGATCCTTTGTAAAAGTAATGCTTACAGTTTTTTAATTTTAATGGAGTGTATTTATAATTGTTACCTCTAGGTCAAACAGTCAGTCTACAATATTATGATGGCATTTTTAAAGATTGGGTTTCATTATTAATTTACAAATAGATTCCATGGTTGTTGCAAGACAGCAACTCTTCCAATTGCATATTTTGTGCCAAAAATCAGATGTTGGCAAACACTCGACTCCACAGATCTTGTTCCTTGAAACTTATACCGCAAAGGTCATAAATTGTGCAGTTCGTCCATGCTGTGTTAAAAAGGAATTACTTGTCCTTCACACCATAGAAAGGAAGACAATTTGTTCAAGAATAAATGGAGTAGGCCCTATATTATAAAGCCCTTTTTATTATAGCAGGTAACAAAATGTACACTAGGCCTATCTATACATAATTAATTTGCTAGGCGTTATTTTGTGAGTAGAACTCCTCCTAGAGTTTTTAACCGATTTTGATGTTTTTGGTGTCATTTCACAGAGCTCACTCTGAAGTTGTGCTTCCCTTAAAATGAGCTCAATGTATGTTAAGGGCTTCGCCCCAGTGGCCCTCAAAGTTAATCTTATGGAAGAAGAAGAAAGATTTCTTTTGATTTTATCAGGGGCACAAAAAACAGCTGTTCGTATGAAAAGCTTAAAACAGCTGATTTTGATCAACAACTGATTTGGATCAAAAACTGAATATAATTTTAGGTTAGGTAAATCAAGCAATAGTGAAGCATTGCCCGGTCCACTAGTCAATATAATAAATATTATCTAATCTGAGATATGCCTTCAATTAATTTGCCAGAAGGCCTCAAACCTTCCCAGCTGGTCCACATTTTGTGAGACAAGTATGGTAAATGTGGTTTTAGTGTCCTATAAAATAGAGTGTAGCCTACCACTATCATTCCAATTTCATACGCCTTATATAATATATTTGAGATGTATAGATTATATCCCTAAAAAATTACAACTATCAAAACTGGGCTAAGTGATATTTAAATATAATATAATCAGTCATCAATTTTATAAACAAAATAATGATTTTGTAATTATGTCTTGGATTTGCTAGACAGACGGAATTCTGTAGGCTACATTAACAGAACCGATCGTAATATAATTTGAAAAAAGTACAATAATGGAAATTAGGTACTGCACTTTAATATTTTCTTTTGCCAATACAAATTTTTAAAATAGCAAAGTAGGCAAAAAAAAAACAAGCAGATATACAGAGCGATGAAAAGGGGAACATGTATTTTAAGTTCTTGGTAGCCAATAAACCCATGCTAAGTATTTATGTCTAAAATAAATTAACAGAAACGTTTTTAATTATCAACTTAAAATAACCTATATTTTAGATTAAAATTCATAATAATTGACAATTTCTGTTATTAGCCACAACAAGTGTTTAACCAAAATTTCCCACATAGCAGCACATTACGGGACTGAACAGAAACTCATTGTACAATAATTGAGTTAAAAATACAGTTAAAAGTGTAACTACTAATTGCAGAATAGTTCATTTAAAAGCCACAAGTCTCTGCAGCCAACATGATTAACATTTTCGTTAAAAATAATTAATGAAAGTTTCCAGGTAGCAGTACATTACAGGACGGATTCAAAACGCGTAACTATCATAAATTAAAAATATAGTTGAACAGCACTTCTAGTACCGGTAGTTGAAGTAAGAACTATTTGTAAAAGCTCCCAGATAACGCCAACATGATCAACACTCTTGTTAAAAAATAATTGAATAAACAAAAACAGATATCAACTTTTCCTCAGTGATGCAGCACACTTTCTAGAAACATTGCATTGAAACAGAATAACGCTACTAAATCTGCATTTATGTTTGCTACCGAAAACTCACTCGGCTACAACTTCCTGTATTCGTAAGGTGTATTCCTGCCTCCTAATATTTGAAACTATTAATTTTGCTTTAGTCCGGGAAGTGCTGCTATCTAAATACACATTTTAAACTATTATTCATTTTTTCTTTCTCACTATAGTATAGAGAAAGTATAATGATCGCAAAAAAAATCAATGATGTGATTATTTTGGAAATATCTGTTTTGGGACCCCATGAGTCCAAAAAAGTGGTTTTTACAAAATGTCTGTCTGTATGTATACAAACCTAGAGAGAAAACTATTCCATCGATTTCGAACAAATTTGCACCAGACATGTCAATTAGAAAAAAAGTTTTTGAAAAACTATCCCCTTTTTGGCCAAAAAACCCCCAAAAAATCAGTTATCAGTTTAAAAAACGGCTCTAACGATTTTGATAAAACTTGCCTTATTTGTTGCCCTTAATGTACCATATGCAAAAAAACAGCATTTTTCTAAAAAAACTCTCGCCACGATGGCCGTGGTTGTTAAGGCGTGAAAGCTTTATGAAAGTTTCAAAGTTCCGGGTTCAATTCCCATTGACCCCGAATAATTTTCTAAATGGTTTCTTAACAGACATCATTGCTGTGGTTCGGATTCCACGTAAAACTGTAGGTCCCGTCTTCATTAGCCAAACAGCAGGACGTTAAAAAAAAGAAAAACTAAAAATTCTTGTTTAGCTAATAATAATAATAACTGATTTTTGGGGGTTTTTTGGCCGAAAAGGGGTTTGTTTTTCAAAAATATTCAAAAACTTTTTTCGTGCGTCTGTAAAGGCCTAATTGAAATGTTTAATTAGGCCTATACCATTTTAATTAGCAATAATGTAGGCCTATATATGTATAAAACTTTGTCTCGTTAGGTGCTGCTTTCTAGTATGTTAAATTTGAAATTATTTTAACTAATTTTGCTTTTGTCCGGTACTGTATGTGCTGCTACCTAAATCCAAATTATAAACTAGTACGGTATTCAATTTAATCGTTGGTTTGGCGAATTATTGCTCCATTCTAATCAATAACAATATAAAGTTAATTTGTAAATCCTTGTGCCGTAAAGTGCTGTTACCTATAGTGAACTTTTAAAACTATTTACTAGTAAAATTTGTTAAAGATTTTTAGGAGTAATTATTATTTATTCGTAATCGCAATCGTGATATTTTTGTGTAGGCCTACTTTTAAAAATAAAGGTTTCATAATAGTTAGTCAAGGGGAGGAATTAATAGAACAGACTAATTTCTATTTATTTCTAGACTTGATGACAGCAAAACTAACACTAAAAACTTTTGTACTTTCAAACATTTTGGAGTTATGTTAGATCATTTTTAGAGTAAACATTTTATAATTAATTTTAAAGTTTTGTTGGAAGGGCATTATCTTATATATAAAATTCTCGTGTCAAATGTCACAATGTTCGTTCCCATACTCCTCCGAAACGGCTTGACCGATTCTCATGAAATTTTGTGAGTATATTGAGTAGGTCTGAGAATCGGCTAACATCTATTTTTCATACCCCTTAGTGATAAGGGCTACGCCCCAGTGGCCCTCAAAGTTTCAATGTTAATCTTATGGAAGTTCAATCTTAAGGAAGAAGAAGAAAGATTTCTTTTGATTTTATCATGGGCACAAAAAACAGCTGTTCGTATGAAAAGCTTAAAACAGCTGATTTTGATCAACAACTGATTTGGATCAAAAACTGAATATAATTTAAGGTTAGGCCTACAATGGACATTTTTTTTTATTTATTTTTTTTTTACAATGAACTAAAACACTTGGGCTAATTATTAGTATCAGGTTGATTTGTCTATCCGTGCAAAGCCGGGTCGGGCCAGAAGTGGTACATTACATTCATTTCTTACAATATCACCAACTCCTAAGGGGGGGTGGGGGGGTTTGGGGGGGAAGAATAAATTATAATTACTTTAAAATAATGTTTGCCTTTTGTTCTTTATATATTCCCTCATCGTTCACAGCGCTCCATGCCTATTTCACGCATATAACACATTCTTAAACACTTACAATAATTAAGCTATTTTTTGTCTACACTAGAAATTACTTGAAAATTATTTATATGGCAAAACAACTTTTGCCGGGTCAGCTAGTTTTTAAATATAAATTTAATAATATACTGAATATTATATAGGCATTAGTGTAATATATTAAAGTCCACAATATACGGGTACATGAGGGTGCCACACAAATGTAGGCCTATTGAAATCTTAATCTCGTTTTAGGGCTTTTGTGGAGGTGTACATAAAAATGTTTTGTTGTTGCTAGTTTTTGCATGTACCAAACCAAAATACCGGTATTTTAGGACAACTATAGAAAGGCTATGAATGTTTTTAACTTTTTTTAGAAAATGCACAAATTATTTTTGGAACGAAATTGCGGTAGGTGTTAACAAATAGAAAATGTAATGCTTGACGAAAAAAAGTGTTATCTATTAATTGGTTGCTTTGGCAATGACAAATTTAAAATACGAGTAACGAAAAAAGCTTTACCAAATTGGTTGCTATGGAAATGAATGTAAATATATTCAAGAAACATGTATTTTGGTTCATCAATTTAAATTAAGAGACGATCGGTTTCGTTCGGCATAGGTCAGATCAGGCCCGTTTTACCGAATAGGCACGGTAGGCACGTGCCAAGGGCGCTAGGCAATTGGCATTTTTGGAAGGGCGCAAAGAATGGAAAAACAAAACAAAATTGCCGTGGTTGTGTCTGCATGCATCATGTATTGCGCCACTGCCGAAAGCCGACATCTGACCAAAATCACAGCCGCGCCCGGCGCCATCTAGTGGTAAGCCAACAAAGCAAAAATAATCCAAAGAAAATGTCAAAATGTGATTAAACGAATACTGTCAATAATGTAAATACTTCAAATGTAAAGAAGGGAGGGTGGGTGGTCCGTGATGCCGTGAGGTATGTTACACGCATTCCCACCGGAGGCCAGTAGATACCTCAAGGCTACCGGTTGCCAGTCCGGGACACGGCGGGTCCATAGGTGGTGGATAATGGGAACGCTCTCGAAAAAAATCAGGATAATTTGTAAAAGAGAGTTAAGGGACATTAAGTCGAAAGTCCCTCCCGAACCAAAACTGGCATTTCAGACTAAATCAAAATTTACGGGGTATAGGCGTTATGGTAGGGCTGGTGCGGCGGGAGTAATCAGCTGGCAGGGGTATGAAAAGGGGCGCTACTCTTCGTTGTGCCTAGGGCGCTGGCAGGGTGTAAAACGGGCCTGGGTCAGATATTACCAAGCTCTGAAATTTTAGGTTAGGCCTAGAAAGTAATTTTAAATCTAGGCCTAACCTAAAATTATTGTATGTATGTTGGCGTTAAGACAAGTAAAATAAATTAAACATAGACACAATAATTTTAGGTTAGGCCTAGACGGACGAACCAACATTTTATGTTTATTGAATGTATTTATAATGAATGGACTTTTAACTGTGTTTACCATCTTAGCTTTGATGTTACAATTAATTCTACACCTTTATTATAATAACATTAATCACAGTAAATATTTGTATAAAAAACAATCTCATAATAAACGGCAATTGAAAGATTAAAATTATGTAGGTATGTATGTTGCTGTTAAGGTTGGTAAAATAATTGAAAGGCGTGATGAACGTCGTTCCTGACGGGGGTCCCACAACCGCACACATTTACTTTTGGTACAAATTATGTATAGACTTATGCGTATTTTGACATAGATTAACTATCTACATGTATAGAAACACGATAAAGGTGTTATTATGTCTTTATGGGAACTTTTATTTTTTCACCCAAAAAAAGCAAGACCTACTTTGATTTTTGATGAAAACGCTCAAATTTTGTAGGCTATATGCATATTAAGATTTAGATCAACTCTCTATAGATAGGCCTATACAAACACTTTTATTGTGTTAACTAGGGGCTTCGCGTCCCAATCCCGCCTCGGCCTTCAGCCTTAGTTGGCTGCTTCGCTTCGCTCGCAGTTGTAAAATTCGCTAAAGGATCTCGTTAATCTTAAGCTCGTTTGTACATGGGTGACCGAGCATAAATCAGCTGTTTTATTTGGCAGCTGACGCAAACTCATTAAACATTACCTCCATAAGATTAACATGGGAAATTTGAAGGATGTATGCCGGAGCTCCTTCTCGGGTGAATAGCGGCTACACGGATGATGGGATCTTAACAGGTAGAGTCCCACGTGTATCACATGTGCTACATGCTAGGTGTAACCTCAAACCCAAGTTGTTTTGTATGGCCCAATTTATTCTAATTCCAACGTGCTAAAACAGTATAAATTATCTTGTTTTTTAACAGTAATTAAAAACTATCCAATGAACAGCTGATTTTGGATAATACTCAATCTCAGTTCTATTCCACTCTATTTCCAACGTGCTAAAACAGTAGTATAATTGGCTTGTTTATAAACAGCTGTTTTGATCGCTTTATTTACTATTTCGTTATTAGCGAATTTCCATAGGAAAAATGACCTATTCCAGTGGCCCTTATGGTGAGACCCAAGGTCGGGAGTAGCAAATGAGCACCGATCATGGTCCCCAGAACACATTTTGGGGCGTCAAAAAAATTCATATATATATGTATATATGTGTTCGCACTCTAGCGGCCGAATTTTAAGTCCGATTTGGTCCAAATTTGGTACACGTGTTGTTAGTCTGTGTGGCTCGGACGAGTTCGTTAGCCAAAAAAATCCAACAACCGGAAGTTAGTTTTTTGACCGGAAGTAACAATTTTTTGAGATTTTTACTACGAGAATGAAATTTTTTTAGAGTTTTTTCTGAAAATGTAAACGTAAGATGTTATTCTGCACATTTTGTTTTTTTACGCAACCTTATAGCTCGCTTGGTTCCCCCAAAATCGACCAAAACGCAAAATACCATAAAAGTACCCGGTTCGAAGCCAACTGGTGCAAACTCGCGAGGCCACTAGGCGTAAACTAATTCTACTAATATATTGCGTACACACAGACAGCTGTTCAACTCCTTCGTGAGTAGACCTATTTCCCAAATTGTTGGTTGAAACCCTAAAACATAGGCATATAAACTTAATTTTGGAAATTTGCTCAACTCACGTCAGCGGTCCAACTGCGTGGTCGAATTATTATTTTGTTATGGGCAACCCATAAGACCCTATGTTAAACATTTTCTACTTTTAAATTAGATTTTCTCAAAAAATTGCTTTTTTACACGAAATACAACTACATGGGTGTACTTAAAAATCAAAACTACACATAAATAAAATTTTTTTTTGAATTCGTTAGAGCCGTCTTCGAGATCCGCGACTGATACAAAGATAGATACAAGAATTGCTCATTTAAAGTAATAGGATATGCCTTTGCGAAAACTTTTATTGGATTTACGGTAATTATGTCTTACTACTTACACTTCGGTCTACTAGGTACCGTTTGTGTGTGTAGCCTATAATTAATTGGAAGCGTAAAGTGTTAAAACGCAGTACGTCTGCGCGATGGTACTTGACGGTCGTTTCACGCACGCGCGGTAGTACCCGAGTTGCATGTTAAAACTAGTAGAACAGTCATTACATCTGTGACCGTTTTGCCAACTTATTAGGAAATTTCGATATATGAAAGATGAGCTTCTGCAGTGACGGTTACGGTGACTCCTATGGTCGGGGTGCTCAATGAGCACCGATTATGGTCCCCAGAACACGTTTTTGGGTGTCATTAAAAACTTTATATTTATACATATAGGCCTAGGCTATAAATAATCAGTGGCGGCTCGTGAGTAAAATGCTGGGGGGGCACACACCACCGGGGTGTTTGTACATTTTGTGTATTTTAGTGAGTTTTTAAGGCAATCTAGGTATTAATTTGTGATGCCATATGTTTCTGAAATACTTATCATATGTAAATCTGAAATACTCTACTTACATACTTTTAGTTATATTGCTTGTAGCAGAAGTCCATCCTTCTTTCCGACTCACTAGTACGTCGCTCTGCGCATGCTCGGACGCCGTCCTAAACCTTCCATAAGGCACAAGCTTAGACGCGTCATAGCACCAGCAGCCCCCACCACTACCACTCTTCATATAACTGCATGGTAATGGATTGGGACGTTCTGGCCAGCGCCCCACGGCTACAAATACAAACTTCTCGCGCTATTTTTGCGTGTTTTTTCCTACATTTTCGATGAATGTGATTGAAAAAAACACTTTGGTTAGTTAGATGTATAATTATAATTGAATGGGTATTTAATTTTTTTTCTTTTTCAAATCTTTTGGAGGGGCGGCGTCCGAGAGCCCTTATGGGTAAGCCGCCACTGTAAATAATATATGCAATTTTTACTTTCTCCACCCTATACGTAGTATATGGAGAAAGTATTGTTTTCGTAAAAATGTTCGAATTTGAATTTTCAGTTGAATTATCTGTTTTGGTGCTCCCAGAACTCCAAAAAATTGTTTAGTGCAATTATCTGTGTTGGTGCTCCCTGAACCCAAAAATATTTTTAGTGGAATTTTTTGTTTTGGTGCTCCCTGAACCCAAAAATGTGTTTTTAGAGTGGTGTCTGTCTGTCAGTCTGTCTGTATGTATACACGATCAGAGAGACACTATTGGTCCGATTTTCATGAAATTTGGTATGTAGTTACTAAACCCTAATATCTCCAGGCTTTTCTTCATTTTTTGGAATTTTTAATTTTTAAGGGTAATTTACCCCTAAAAACCCATAAAAAACGACAAAAATGCAAATTTCTCAAAAACGGCTCTAACGATTTTGATCAAATTTTCAGTATTTATAGTGCTTAAGATGCCAAACAAAATGACACCACCCGCTTTTATCAAAACTTCGGCGTTTTATAATTACGGGGAAATGTTTAAAAATAAACAAGTTTGTGTTATCAATCTAGCATCACGGCGGCGGCCGCACGGGGTAGCACCACGGTAGCGAGCACGGCCAGTAATTCAAAGGTCGCGCGATCGAATCCCGCCTGGGACAATAATTTTTTTATACGATTGACGTAGGTAGAATATTATTTTTTTGTTTTGTTCTAAAAAGTAGTAAATAAAATGATTAAAAACAATATTATTTTGACTACAGTAAGTTGGGAGAAAGTTTGTGTCGGTTAACTGATACCGTTTATTAATGACCCCTCAAAACGTGTCCCAAGCAGGGGTTTACTGGTATCGGAACGCACCGGAACGCCGTTTCGGTACTGCTTTTTATAAATTTGTTCTACGTTTTGTTAACGTTGCACTGGACCATCCATCCCTTCAATCACACTCATTCAACATTCGGTTCAGAATTTTACTTCCACCAATTGAAAAACCTCAAGATATCCCTATACTAGAGTGCGTTTCGACTATGCGAGCCAACTACAGTAAAGTCTCCCACATTGTCCCTCAGCTCGGAATTGAAATGGGACAACTTGGGAGCACCAGACACTCTTTTGCCAGCCTCGCGGTACTCCTTTGATGCTCGGCGAGCGCTTCGAACGACTGACTACAAACAAATAAGAGACAGATGATTCAGAGTCGAGTTGGCCGAAAAGTTTAAAAACCAGCGATGCTTGAACTTTTATATTGATGAGATTATTGTAATCAAAATAAGACCAAACATGATATAATTTGGACCACATTTAGTGATTAATACTTATCGAATAACTCATTAAATTTCACGATTAATTAATAAAAAAATAAATATCCCAAATCCAAATGATAGTACTACATGGAATCAGGCCCGGCCCTAGTACTTTTGCCGCCCCAAGCGAAATTTGCGAGTGCCGCCCCTTCCCCCCCAGCCACCCACTCATCAACCATTAAATTAATCCGCACAACAATACATATAACCCCTCTTCAAACGTAGTGACAGTTGTTATACAAATCCGAGTATGTACATCTACAAAGTTAAATAAAATTATATATAGAATATTAACTATTTGTAAATCATATAAGGCTTACTTATAAATTCCAAACAACATTAAACTACTATACACAATAGGCTATAAAAACAAAAACAATTTACCATGATTACAGTAATTTATTATAAAGACACACAAAAGGAATATTTATACTATAACCTTCTAGTTTAATAGTACTCTTCTTCCCTTAGCACTACCAAACTCCTTCAATAGGTCACTATAATCCAGTGATTCAGCTATCTGATGTTCAATGGAAACAGTTGCCAGACCATTCAGGCGTGACTGGAACATAGTTGATCTCAGGTAAATTTTGATCAACTTCAATTTTGATAAACTTCTTTCCCCGCTGGCCACTGTCACAGGTAGAGTTAGCAGTATTCTAAGAGCAACACTAACATTAGGTGCAATTCCATACTCTTGTATTATATTCAATGTCTCTTCAGGTGTACTCTTGCCCTTTACAATACCTGCAAACACTTTAAGTTCATCTTTTAAGTCAACATAACTCACATCTTTTGATTCACCGTGAGTTAAAGCATTACACAGTTTGGTGCATTTATCTGATAATTCTTCAGATGACATGTCTTTAATCTCACTGATATCGTACAGAAACTGAAACAGCTCATTATGACTCTTAACTTGTTGAAACCTTTCACTTAATGCACTAATGGTACTGTCTAAAACTTTGAAATAGAAGTCAATCTTATACCGCTTCTCAGGGTCAAGTTTATCTGCAGATTCATCTTCTGGGAGCGCAGAGTTTTATCAGAGCGGAACTGAGACAGGATCAGAGCGGAACTGAGACAGGCCATTACACCACGCCTCTGACCAATGATTGCTCTTGCTGCAGCCATTACACCACGCCCTCTGACCGATGGTTGGTCCCTCCCATTATTAATCCCCCCCATGTAATAATCAGGGTTGCTATCATATCATAACGGACAACTTTTCAAAGCCTTATTCATTTTACAATGTTTCTAATTTAGTTTATATTATAGACCTAATTTGAATTTAACACGTTTCATTACGATATTATTTAATTTACAAATATAATATTACTAGTAAGCCCCCGTGAAACATCACAGGCTGATTAATTAGATGCAGAAATACATAAATTAATTAATCAAAAATACATTATTTACAAAACCAACTATTTAAAAACAACATTAAGTTATACTTATCTAGGCCTACCTCACTATTCTGACGGGGATTTTTAACTCGGTAAATGTGTACAATAATAAGGATTATAAAACTGTAGGCCTATTTGTTAAACATTTCTATCTACATACGTTATTATATATTTAAAGAAAGATAAAAATACTATCTTTTAATTGCTTTCTATTTCATATTGATAGATCAAATGATTTAAAAGATATTAATATTAGAAGAAATTAATAATTGAAAATGTTTATATGCTATACGAAGATGTAAGAATGTTTCCAAAACTAAACGAATAGGTATCTCTTCTTCAAATTAGTAGCCTATAAACAAATATATTTATTTTATTATTGATGATAAAAGGTTGTATTTATACACAGTTTGTAACCCCAAAGCAAATATTATAACGTTTATTATAGCATACATTAGTTCTTTAGCTCATATTTAAAAAAATCTACTTCACAAGAAATTATAACGATTGAAGTTGTAAACATAACCCCAAACTATAAAAGCTACACTGAGTTTGTTTAAGTGTTACAGATGATGGGTGAAATAAGCTGTTGTATTATATGTTACTCACGTATGTACTTACGGACGTACACTAGCTTTTATAGGAGTTGATTGTTTGGTTATATAACTTGCTAATTGTGTTAGCTTTCAATATAGATTTAAATAATTCGACCACGCCGCTGAACCACTAACGTGAGTTGAGCAAAGGTCCAAAATTAAGTTTGTATGTTTTAGGGTTTCAACCTACAGTTTGGGATATCAAATATAGGCCTATAGCCTACATACACGTTTTTGTATCAAAATTTTAAAAATTCAGGTGGGGTATCGTTTTATATGTTTCTCGGTACGGGAAAACCGATTTTGAGAGTTAAAAAGTCGTAGCGCGTCGGGCTCATGTTTTTGGATCAAAATTTTGAAAATATGGAGTGGGCTATCGTTTTATATGTTTCTGGGTACGAGAAAACCAATTTTGAGAGTTAAAAAGTCGTAGCGCGTCGAGGTCACGTTTTTGTATCAAAATTTTAAAAATTCAGTGTGGGGTATCGTTTTTTATGTTTTGGGTACGGGAAAACCGATTTTGACAGTTAAAAAGCTGTAGCGTGTCGGGGTCACGCTTTGGATCGAAATTTTTGAAAATACATTGTGGGGTAACGTTTTATATGTTTTTGGGTACGGGAAAACCGATTTTGAGAGTTAAAAAGTCGTAGTGCGTCGGGCTCATGTTTTTGGATCAAAATTTTGAAAATATGGTGTGGGGTATCGTTTTATATGTTTTAGGTACGGGAAAACAGATATTGACAGTTAAAAAGTCGTAGTGCGTCGGGCTCATGTTTTTGGATCAAAATTTTGAAAATATGGTGTGGGGTATCGTTTTATATGTTTTAGGTACGGGAAAACAGATATTGACAGTTAAAAAGTCGTAGCGCGTCGGGCTCATGTTTTTGGATCAAAATTTTGAAAATATGGAGTGGGGTATCGTTTTATATGTTTCTGGGTACGAGAAAACCAATTTTGAGAGTTAAAAAGTCGTAATGCGTCGGAGTCACGTTTTTTTATCGAAATTTTGAAAATACAGTATGGGTTATCGTTTTATATGTTTTTGGGTGCGGGAAAACTGATTTCGACAGTTAAAAAGTCGAAGCGCGCCGGGGTTACATGAAATTACAGAGTGGGGTATCGGTTTACATGTTTTTGGGTACGGGAAAACTGATTTTGAGAGTTTAAAAGTCATAGCACGTCGGAGTCAAATTTTTTGGTCAAAACATTGAAAATATTAGGTCAACATTTTGAAAATTCTGAGTGGGGCATCGTTTCATATGTTTTGGGTACGGCAAAACCGATTTTGACAGTTAAAAAGTTGTAGCGTGTCGGGGTCACGCTTTGGATCGAAATTTTGAAAATACAGTGTGGGGTAACGTTTTATATGTTTTGGGTACGGGAAGACCGATTTTGACAGTTAAAAAGTCGTAGCATGTCGGGGTCACGTTTTTGTAACAAAATTTTGAATATTCAGTGTGGGGTATCGTTTTATATGTTTCTGGGTAAGGGAAAACCAATTTTGACAGTTAAAAAGTTGTAATGCGTCGGGGTCACGTTTTTGTATCAACATTTTTTAAATTCAGTGTGGGGTATCGTTTTATATGTTTTGGGTACGGGAAAAACAATGTTGACAGTTAAGAAGTCGTAGCGCGTCGGGTTCACGATTTGGACCAATATTTTAAAAATTCAGTGTTTGGTATGGTTTTATGTTTCTGGGGAAAACTTATTTTGAGAGTTTAAAAATCGTAGCGTGTCGGGGTCACGTTTTTTTGGTTAAAATTTTGAAAATATCTTTGAAAGCTAATTCGAAAACAATAATTTACTCGCTTATTTTTTCTTTTATTTTGAAACTAAGATTGTAACAAAAGTAGATTTTATTCTTTAACATTTTAAAGTCAGGATTCAGTTATTTCCAAAGTAAAATGAAAAACAAGCAATTATTTGGAAAAAGTCTATTTCTGTTTTATTATGGTACATACTGCAGAGTGGTCAGTAGCTGGCTTATAAACCATTTGTTACTATCTATCACGTGGTTTTAAAGCAAGCAGAACCACATTTTTGAAACAAATCAAACTTTCTTAAATACCCATGATTCCATGATTTTCTTTAGGGGGATGTTTTACGTTATTTCTCGTTTGCTGGTAACTTTTTGGAAATACTAGTATTTATCCCGAATCCCTGGGATCAAGACCTTTAATTTGAGCACTTTCCCACCATCATGCAAATTACCAAACTCTCAAAATTTTCAGTTAAACATTTAACTTACAGAATTACACACAAACACACATATATATATATATAGGTGTTCAAACACTTATGGACCCAGCAGTAGTTTGAACCCACTTATACGGTGAGCTCAAATGTCTTGTGTATCTCCGATTTTCGATCTTATAAATTAGATGAATACGTTCACTTTATACTCACGCACTTTTGGACCCAGTGGCAAAGTGGGTTTAAAAGTGCGTGAAATGTAAGACATGGTAGTTTCTATATTAGTATTTGCGTTCTTTTGACAGAGTTATATGTTTTAAATATATTATGTAAATAATCGTATATACGGATGTGTCTGTATGTTATCTTTGATATAAAAAACGTATGAAAAACATATCACATATCTTAGTAGTTATAACCTATAACATGTTCAGTGGACAATACAGGAAAAGTCTTAAAGACTAATTTAAAATATTAAAACTGACTTTTTATGTTTAAGGTTCATGTATGTAGTCAGGATTTTCAAATAATTCAACATCTAGTTTGTCTAATTGGTGGTTACCTTCAACATTGCTGATACGGGAAATGTTTAAAAATGAATTTTCTTACATTTTGTGTATATTAAAGGTTGTTGTATTTTTTGACTTTTAAGATGTGCTTATTGAATCGTGATTTTAAAACCAACAATAGTTTGTCTAATTAGTGGCTACCTTCAATACTGCTCGTACGTAAAACGTTTTAAAATTATTATTATTAGTAGTAATTTTAAATGTAAATACATTTATTTCTCCCCATTTCATCTTAATAATATATAATAATTAGCTAATTTTGGTAGATTTATTTAACAGTTTTTTTGGGAATATAAATGTAGTTGATATTTAAGTTACATTATCGTATAATAAACTTTGACTCAAATATTATATTAATAAACTCTAAATTAACACAATTGTCATATGTTTACAAGATCAGATGTTTTTAATATCTTCAAGTGTGAAAGAGTTGAATTTGCTGACAAAATGCCCTGAGAAAAGCTATTTCCGATAGTTGTAAAGATCCATTGGAAAAAGAGCTTTCCAACAACTCAAACATAGTTCAAATATACCTAAATATAAATAAGTTTATTTAATACAAACACATTTTACCTTTTTTATTTATTAATATGGATTTACACAGTGTCCATTATCAAACTATCCATTATCCAATTAATCCTAAAATCTTCTACCTTCTAGAGCATTTTTTATAAGTTTCGTACTTTATTGTAACTGTGTGTGGTAGCTAATTATTAATTTAATATAACATGGTCATAACACTGCTTTTTTGTATTTGATAACAAATTAGCAATACATTTTGACTTCATTTATAGATTGGATCACATAAAATTATACCATTATATACTGTTTTTGATAACTCCTTAATTACAAAGTAATCATAGCGTTACTTAACCACCTTGGTAAGGACGTAACACTCTATTATAGCAGCTAAAAAAAATTTATTTTTTAAAAGACGGAACCTAATAAAATAAAAATTCAGAAATGTTTTCAAATAACAAGGCATTACCTTTGTATTATATATGGTAGGGGAATGTAAATATAATATAATTTAGATATATTTCTGCAAAGATTTCATTTAAAAAAGTTTAATACAATTGCAATTAATAATAGTTTGTTATTATGTATTGTTTTTATTACTAACACATAAAATCTAGGATCTAGGTATAGCGAGATACAAGATAGGTGTGTATAATAGTTTTAATACATGGTTTAAACTAAACATGTTTGTAGAGTATGTCTCAGGAATCGAGAACTATATTACGAATGACAACCCACGAGTGATTACGAGTGAGGCCCTTCCCGATTGCAATCCAATTCATTGTTTTTGTCGAGTTATATATTATACACAGTAACTGTTTAGACTACACGTACAGATAACAGTATGGAGAATGATACAAAGTTTGAAGAATGATATCACCATGTTAAGCAAGGACCTCTCTAATTTAGGCTACTAGTTTTTCTTTGGTATTTCCTATAAGTATTTAATCACAGTAATATAATGTGCCTATGTTTAAGTAAGTAATATATAAGTTGTCAATGTTTAATCAAATGATAACATTTACATTGTAACTATAAATGGTTAATATTTTTCGGGTGTATCCGTACTTTAAATGTAAAATCGGAACCCTTATAGGATTACTTGTTTGTCTGCCTCCCATAATCGATTTTCTCGAGAACGGATCGCAATAAAATGTATCATAAATATACAGCATGCTATCCCACATCTATCTAAACAATCATAATTAAATACAACTTTTACTATAAATAGTGGGTACCAAACATTGGTGCAATAAAACGATATTTTATGATAGGCCTCTATCGTTTAGAAAAAAATTACTTTGAAGAATAAATTAACTATTATTATTTTTTTAAATTTAGATTTAATATTTTTAAAAGACAAATAATTTGATCTTTTGTTTTTCTCTGTACGTTTCATTACCCTTATATAAGGCTCTAAAATATATTGACAATTTACGCGCCAAAACGGTATGTTCGGCATAATAAGCGTATTTTTCTAAACGATCTTCATTAATATTTCAGTATTGGTATTTCAGTTAGGATATATGTAAGAATTTCAAAACTATGTTTGTTTTAGTTATTATTTATAATATGCTGTTTTCGATATTTTAGCGAAAATTTTAGTAAATATCATACCCTCCTTTTATTTGGAAAATAATACCATTTTTAAGACAAAAAACAAAAAACAAAAAAACAGTGGTGACAAACTTACTCATAAACATTACACACAACGTGTATAGCAGATAAAACGTTTTATGAAAACATAATTAACGTTTTATGGATTACCATGTGTTGTGAGTCGTCACCTTTTTTCACTTGTACTCACCCACCGTTGTGTAACTATATCTTCCAATTATTTTTGTTGTTATAGGTTTTAACATAGTTTGAATATATTCGACGTAATTTCTATAGTATTTTGTTGGTTGTTAAATAGTCCTTCGTATAAGTGTAGTCATGATGCATCGGAAGAGTAGTTAAATATTTTATATGACCATGTTTATATTGTGGACAATAATTGTAAGCAGGAAATATATGAAATGAAAGGATATTATGAATTAAAACATTTTTATACAAAATCAAACATTATTATTATTGTACATTGTATATGTTTTGTATTTCACAAATAAACAAACATACAACGTTTAAAATTAGGCCCTAAATATAATCCATAAAAAAAAGTCAAGTTTAACATAAAATTACATCTTATACTTTGTTGAAAGTGTATTTTACACATGTTAAATTTAATATTATATAAACATAGCTCTATACAAAGCAACGGGTTTCAACATATTAAATCGTTTAAAATAAAAAATAAACATAAATAAATCGCTTAAAAGAAGACAATTTCAAACATAAAATTACATCTTATACTTTGTTCAAAGTGTGTTTTACAGTTGTTAAATTTAATATCATATAATCATAGCTTTATAAAAAGCGTCGGTTTTCAACATATTGTATCGTTTAAAATAAAGTATAAACATAAATAAATCGATTTGAAAAAGTTAAGTTCAAATATAAAATACCCCTTTTACATTTGTTCAAAGAGTGTATTACAGATGTTAAATCTAATATTATATAAACACAGCTTTATACAAAGCGTAGGCTATGTTTTCAACAGATATCGTTATAATTAAATATAAATAAATCGATTTAAAAAAGTCAAGTTGAAATATAAAAT
>JAGFPH010001869.1:217506-237233 GCA_018207615.1 Philaenus spumarius
GAACAAAGAACAAAATTGATACGAAGCTAGAAACAAATGATTTTGTCCCTATCAGTGTAAGATTTTTGCACATTTTCTCCCACTCATAAGCCCGCGTGCAGTTTTTGAGCTATATCGTTCGAAGGGTAATTAAAGTTAATACAATCCTGTGTAAAGGTAATTCAGGTACAGTCCCCGGAACAAAGAACAAAATTGATAGGGAGCTCCTGATAAATGATTTCTTCACTATCCGTGTTAAGTTTTTGCTCAATTTCTCCCACTCATAAGCCCGGTGCAATTTTTGAGCTATATCGTTCGAAAGGTAATTAAATTTACTACAATCCTGTGCAAAGGTAATTCAGGTACAGTCCCTGGAACAAAGAACAAAACTGATAGAAATCTGCTGATAAATGTTTTTTGTATTATCAATGTAAGGTAATTACGCAATTTCTCCCACTCATAAACCCAAGTGCAATTTGAGAGCTATATCATTCGAAAGAGAATTAAATTTACTATAATCCTGTGCAAAGATATATTTGGAACAATTTCTGCAACAAGGAACAAAATGCATAGGAATCTCTCATTATATAATACTAGTTATTCCCTGATAAGAAAATTCGGCTATAGTAATGCGGCAGTGCTGCTTACGTTTTTTTATAGTGTTATGTGTTATTGTAGTTGTTGCGATGAGACGTCAAGTTATGATAGATTGTTATAGGCTAGTTATACCGAAACTGTAATGTTACAGAGGTTGTATAGTTTATTGTTATCGCTGTGACATTCTACATTTAAGGTTATATATATCCTTTACAATGAGAAGTTCAAGAAACTGGAGATGTGATATCATGTGCGACGCTACAATTCTTCCCGTTGTACTGTTTCCTTAATAGAATTTGCGTGATTTACAAAAACATTGTGGCATAATGATACAGAATTTCTCCAGTCATCTGGGATCAATCAATTAACAATAATAACATTTTTAACTCGGTAATTTCATTCGTTGGTACATAATATGATGTAAAAAAATATAATGTAAATTTTAGTGGGTTTACAAAAATACGAATTGTTCAGATATATTTTGAACATTGTGTATCAGTATCCAAGTCACTACTTAAAGTAAAAATTATTATATTTACCTTCGTATTTCCGTCGTGTGACTTCTTTTTATATTATTGCAACGCGTTTCGGAATCTATGTTCCATCGTCTGGCTTCTCTGAAGATCAGGTCGTCATATATTACATTAAAAACATTTCACAAACACAAACACACATGTCATTTAACAAAAACATATATAAAGCGAGGAATCGGTGCGCACCGTTGGAAGGTTGACCAACTACTGAACTGTTGATTCAAGTAATCTTATTGTCAACGCTTATCGCAGTATCATAAAGCCTAGATATATTTTACTAGAGGGTCCCGTGCTCGCTTCGCTTACAACACCCGCGGCAAAGCAAATGCAAACCTATTATTTTATAAAATGATAAATTCACGGGAATGGGAATTGATTAGGGCAAGGATTTTTATTTTTATATAGAAGAGATGCAATTTCAAGTTATAAAATATTACCAAAATGTAATACGGTAAAGAAGTAATTCAAACTGGTAAAATAGGCCTACTAAAGTTAAGTTGGCATAATTTTAAAACAGGTGGATGTTCAATTTATGATATAGTTTTGTCGTAGTTTGTGATTAAAATACCTAACATAAATGTTGGTGCGAAGAATAATTACCTGATTATAGTTCTGCCAATTTGATTGCTTTGGTAATAAATATAATGCTTTCAAGACATTTGTGTTGGTTCAGTATAGCCCTATCATAAAACTGTGTTAAACTTTATTTCCAAACCAGCTGTTTTATGTAAAATATTTAACAACAGAGGTTTGAATTATAATACAGTTATAGTTTGATTATTGTAGCGCGTGCTTCACTGAAGATGGCGACTTTGACGTTGAAACGCTTTCGAATTATTGAACGTATTAGTGTGTATTCAAGTTTTATTCTATCATTATAATACAGTAAGCCTCTTTCATCTATTTTTTATTTGTGTTTGTTTTTATTTTGTTAACATAACATACATGGTTATGAAAAATAATTAGCTGATTCTAAATTTTCTAAAACTACGGTAATCAATGTAAATTCGTTCAACAAACGAGTGTTGGTTCAAAATAGGCCACTCCTAGAATTGTGTTGCTATACTGTCTATGAACACAGTGCACTTTTTACTTTCTCCACCCTATACGTAGTATATGGAGAAAGTATTGTTTTCGTAAAAATGTTCGAATTTGAATTTTCAGTTGATTATCTGATTTGGTGCTCCCAGAACCCCAAAAAATTGTTTAGTGCAATTATCTGTGTTGGTGCTCCCTGAACCCAAAAATATTTTTAGTGGAATTTTTTGTTTTGGTGCTCCCTGAACCCAAAAAAGTGTTTTTAGAGTGGTGTCTGTCTGTCAGTCTGTCTGTATGTATACACGACCAGAGAGGACACTATTGGTCCGATTTTCATGAAATTTGGTATGTATGTACTAAACCCTATAATATCTCCAGGCGATTTTTCATTTTTTGTAATTTTAAATTTTTAAGGGTAATTTACCCCTAAAAACCCATAAAAAACTACAAAAATGCAAATTTCTCAAAAACGGCTCTAACGATTTTGATAAAATTTTCAGTATTTATAGTGCTTAAGATGCCAAACAAAATGATACCACCCGCTTTTATCAAAACTTCGGCGTTTTATAATTATGGGGAAATGTTTAAAAATAAACAAGTTTGTGTTGTCAATCTAGCATCGCGGCGGCGGCCGCACGGGGTAGCACCACGGTAGCGAGCACGGCCAGTAATTCAAAGGTCGCGCGATGGAATCCCGCCTGGGACAATAATTATTTTATACGATTGACGTAGGTAGAATATTATTTTTTTGTTTTGTTCTAAAAAGTAGTAAATAAAATGATTAAAAACAATAATATTTTGACTACAGTAAGTTGGGAGAAAGTTTGTGTCAGTTAACTGATACCGTTTATTTTAAAAACTGAATATATTATGTTTTAAAAACCTGTTTATCTATAAAGTATTGAGAATATTTTTTGACAGAAGGGGATAGAGACGGCACTCTAGGGCCAAGAGCTTTGACATTGCGGAATGATGTAGATCAAATGTTTTTATACCTAAACCAAATTTCACTTTTTATATGAAACATTATTAATATTTAGCATCTACATTTTTTAATTGTATGCCAGAAAGAATTAAATCATGTTCGAACCGACGTAAGTTCCCAGTTTGCTGGATAATATTTTGCTCGAACTTGAAGGTGTATATTCTTATTTTAATGTAAAATCTTGAATGTTACACTTTATTGTATATTCAGGTGTTGTATCCTTGCAAGTATGTATGCTAAATCCGAGTGTCTGTGTATAGTGTATATTTTTGAACATATTGTAAAATATTTGTATTAAAAAAACCTTTCTAAGACTCTTATTATATATACAATGGATATGTTTTGTGTATATATGAATGTAAGTCAATTTAAGTTATAAATATGTATATTTTGTTTATAAAAATACTTGAAGTAAATTTTTGTTTGTAGATTTAAATGTAAATAATAATGTGTATTTATCGGGAACTCGCTCAGGTGCAGATAATTCAGCTTTATCTTTTGATACATCTACATATATTGTTTTAAAACCACCCCACACAGGTTTTATTACGTTGGGGTTTCCTTCATTGTTTCTGTAATTTTCTGTGAGCAGGTTATTTTTGTTTAGTTTTTAAAAATATGTTTATAAGAAATCATTTATAATTTTTGTAAATCAGAAATCAATCAAATAGGATATAAGTTTTTTATTCAAATCAGCTGTTTTATCTCTTGTGTGTATAGGAGTGAACTTCCGTATTTTGATCATTTTATACATTAAAAGTGATTAATGTGTATTAAGTATAGTGATCGCAAAAAAATCCATGTTGTGATTTTTGTGGAAATATCCGTTTTGGG
Organism: Philaenus spumarius; assembly: GCA_018207615.1. Taxonomy (NCBI): domain Eukaryota; kingdom Metazoa; phylum Arthropoda; class Insecta; order Hemiptera; family Aphrophoridae; genus Philaenus; species Philaenus spumarius. The sequence continues at coordinate 221,473 of JAGFPH010001869.1, forward strand.
ACCCCCTGAGTCCAAAAAAGTGTTTTTTACAAAATGTCTGTCTGTATGTCTGTATGTATACAAAGCTAGAGCGAAAACTATTCGATCGATTTTAAACGAATTTGCACCAGACCTGTCAAGTAGGCCTGTATAGATGCACGAAAAACGGTTTTGAACATTTTTGAAAAATAACCCCCTTTTTGGCAAAACAACCTCCAAAAATCAGTTATTATTTTTTATAAAAAAAAGGCTTTAACGATTTTGATAAAATTTGGCTTATTTGGCCTTTGATGTATCCTACCATATGCAGAAAACCGCAACTTTCTGAAAATTCTCGTTTAGCTAATAATAATAACTGATTTTTGGGGTTTTTTGGCCATAAAGAGGGTTGTTTTTCAAAAAATTTCAAAACTTTTTTGTGCATCTATACAGGCCTAATTGAAGTGTTTGGTAAAAATTTTTCGAAATCGATCGAATAGTTTGATCTATAGCTAATAATAATAATACTTATTAGTTAATCTCCTAGTTTAAAATCACCTCTCCTACCCCTCCTACAATGATGAAGTCACTGTGAATCTGTTTAATAATTTACATATGTTTCTGAGAAAGTATGTGCCAGTTTCAGGTACCATTTATTTTACTTATATTAATTTGTTTCATAATATAACGAAAATGTGAAAAAACAATTCAAGATTCTTGCTCAGTTTTGTTTTGTTTTTTGGAATTAAAAAACACTTTACACATCGTCTGAGACTATCACTAATTCTGACACTAGTGGAAGACGATAAGTCTTTTATAGTGTCATTCCACTTTTAATTATTTCTTTGTGTCACTACTTAGAATCAGTACCTCGACTTGGGTTATTGGGTTCCTAGGAAACTAAGCTAAATATATAAACTAAGAAACTCCAAATTATATATAAGCCTGATGGAATAAGCTCCACCTGCAGAGCACCTGCAGCTCCGTGCACCGCCATGAACTTCGAAGCCACCTTCATGAGAGTCACCACCTCTACGCCATACGTCTTGCTTTGTTAGCATGCCTCCAGCTGTTGGGTATGATTGGTCAACAGGCCACCACCCCATCCTCAGATCTTCAAGGAGCGGGCAGTAGATCAGCAGATACCATCCTGGGGGAGACCACAGTGACAGAGTCCCGACTCCCTCAGAGCAAAAGACCTCAGTTTGTCAGTGAAGAAGCCATGACCAGTCAGGGCCTGGGTGGGTGACTCTATCTAAATATATGTGTCTGAGGGCCAATCTCTCCTTCATGGAGAAAACCACCATCTGGTAACATGTCCCTTAACAACATAGACCATCTCGCCTGCCACATCTTGAGCCCCTCATCTCGCTCAAAATGCCTCATCTGTCCGAACGTAAGGTCTGGGGTGTAGGCTAGAGTGTTATCTGCTACCTTTATATCCTGGCCCGTTTTGCATTGAAACAACGTCTCTTTTTCCCAGACCTTCAGATCCGCTGGGAAGACCCCAGCTACCACCGGGGTCGCGTCCAAGGACACAGTTCGGTAAGCCCTTGTGATAGAAATCAGGACTATCCTCTGTGTTCGAAGAAGGACCCTGGCATTTGTCTCTCGCTCCAGAGCCTCGAACCACGCACCTGCTGCGTATGTCACTATGACCTCAAAGACACCCTTATAGATAGTGGTTATTGCCTTCCAGGATAGGCCGTACTCCCCTCGTACTAGCCGCTTGATCTTAAAGGATATCGCCTTCGCTTTCCTACCAACCTCCCTGATGGGAATATTAAAACGCATGCCCCTCTCAAGGACAACGCCCAAATAGGTCAGAGAGTCTACGACTTCAACTTTTTTATTTCCCAAACGCACAATGGGGTCTCACAACAGTTTCCCCTTTGCAAGAAGTAGCTTGGTCTTTGGGACCGCTATTCTGAGATGAGCTCTGTCACACCACGCGACAAAAGCCCTCAACATCAGTCGCCTTATTCTCCAACTCCTGCCGGGACCTTGACGGAATAGTCACCGCCACATCATCAGCATAGGCAGTGATTTCGCACCCAACGGGGAGGTCAATCCTAAGTGCACCATCGAGTGGATGGGGCAGACAAAACATATGCGATCCGCTCTAAATTGCGAGGATCAATGCTCTCACGAGGATACTTCCGATTCTGTTTGGAACGGATGGGATCCGGAACGTGCGGCCGATTTCATTTAAATCTTGTACAGCTTTCATTGGCATTTTCCCATGCGGAGCGGATCCATCCCATTGCCCTGGTTCGTCGAGTATAACCACTTCTAGCTCGATTGTTGTGGTGTTACTCTGAATTATTTACGAGACTTTAAAAATGTGTGTTTGTATACGTTTGGTTAGTAAAGTTACCCTTCCATATAGCTCTGTATTCTTTACATTGGTTGAGATGGTTGAACAGTCTTAAACAGTCAAAATGGGCGATAACTAAGAAGAGTATTTAAAAAAGTCTTTTTTGCAAAACAATTTTTACCCTGATCAAATATTTACTTTTATACTAACTTATGTAATAGAAATATTTTACTTAATAATCACCTGAGAAATTTTCTACCTTAAATATAATTGTAATAATGTAATTATTTTAATTTTATAAATATACTAAAGGGTTTCGCCTCCTGCTCGCTTCACCCTCCAGCCCCTGCGGATAAGCATACGCAAACAGATTATTGCATAATAAGATATTTTCACGGGAAAGACGATTGATTTGGATAGAGATCTTTTATTATTATATGCAAGTGAGGTACCGGTAATTTTCAAGTTATAAAATTTGACCAAAATGTGATGAACAAATAGGGCTAGTAAATAATAAAGTTGGCTTAATTTGAATAGCGACATGTGTTTGAATAATGATACAGTAAACCGTTTTCTTTGTGTGCGTTTGCTATTAAATAACCTAAAAAAAAAACTGTCGGTTGTAAAGAATAATTATTTGAATCTAAATTTGCCAATTTGGTTGCTTTGGTAATAAATGTGGTTGCTTTCAAGAAATATGTGTTGGTTCAATATACCTAAAATTGTGTTAAGCTTTTGCTCAAAACCAGTTACTTTATTTATAAAATGTAACAACAGATAACCTAAAATAGCTAGACTTTTCAATGACTTTTGTTTTTGTTTTATTTTGTCAACCTAACCTGAAAGAGCTGGTGATTAACTGATTCTAAATTTACTAAATTGATTGCTATGGCAATGAATGTAAATGCAATCAACAAATATGTGTTCGTTTAGTAGAGGCCACACCTAGAATGGTGTTGCTAAGCTTTTGATTGGAGTCAGCTATTTTAATAATTTTCAACATCTAAAATCAATATTTTGTAAAATGTTTTCTTAGTAAACTTCTAAATAGTGGTATGAAGGTACATTGAACATTTTACGTTTCTAGCTATCATAGTTTTGACTTAACGTTGATTATGAATTAGTCAGTTAGTGGGGACTTCTTCTTTTAGGCCTATAATATACAGATACTCTTCTCGTATAAAATACTTATACTAAATATCACAAACATAACATTAAAATGTATTTCAAAGTATCCCAGTAAATAAAGATCAACTCACAAGTATCCACCAGATTGTCGTGTATTCTCTGTAGTACAATGTATTCATATGTTTACGCGCCAGCCAAAATCTCGGCAATAACAATAAATAACACGACATTGCGTTATTTGTAGCATACAATTTGGCATTCGAAAACTGTCTTTAGTTATACATGTCCACACTACTTGCATGGAATTAATATTTGTGGACAAAAGTATTTTCTACATTGTACTTTTGCAGTGACTCTACCAGAATGAATACAAGAAGTATAAGGAAATAATACACTCGGTCCAGAGGCTGATGGCCATCAAAATTATAGACCGGTGGTTTAGGCTGCTCCTCTTTATTTACTTCTCGCTAGATAACATTCAGCCACCTAGTTCATTGATGGAGAATATTCAGCAACCCAGTTTCTTGCGGTGGATTTAATATTAGTAGTTTACGAAATAAATGTTTAAAACTGTTACTTAGCACTACCACATGAAACCTCTTATAACGAATTTCTATAGGAAAGATGGCCAATGAGCACCGACCACGTTTTGATCACGTTTTAATCTTATTAAACATATACTAGGGGCTCTGCCCCTGGACGCTCCGCGTCCCAACCCCGGCTCGGCCTTCGGCCTCAGATGGCTGCTTCGCTTCGCTCGCAGGTGGAAAATTCGATAAAGAATCTCGTTAATCTTTTGCTCGTTTGTACATAGGTGACCGAGCATAAATTAGCTGTTTTATTTGGCAGCTGACTCAAACTCATTAAACATTATCTCCATAAGATTAACATGGGAAATTTGAAGGATTTTATACCGGAGCTCCTTCTCGGGTGAATAGCGGCTGAACGGATGATAATATATAAGACTTGACATATCTGTGAATGATTATGTTCAGTTTTTGATCCAAATTAGCTGTTTTATATATACCGGTAATAGGTTTGTAACAACCAATGTTTGAATTGAATTAAAATATAGTTAGCATTTTTCGTTGATTTTTGTTTGTGTTTGTTTTTAGTTTGTCAATGTAACCTCAAAAAGGTAATACTACATTTGATACTGATTTGATCCAAATCAGTTGTTGATCAAAATCAGCTGTTTTAAGCTTTTCATACGAACAGCTGTTTTTGTGTCCCTGATAAAATCAATAGAAATCTTTCTTCCATAAGATTAACATTGAAACTTTGAGGGCCACTGGGGCGTAGCCCTAATGTCCTAGGACTTCGGTAAATGGCCTAAAACCTTCCCAGGGTTAACCTGTGTTACTATGCAAAATTTCAAAGCAATCGGATGGACGGTATACGAACGCAAAGTGGACAAAGAACCAAAAAAAAACCCCCATAAGGAATACACAGCAGAAATTTGCATTTGATTATAACGTTTGTAAGGCGAAAGATACATGATTTTTAATGCTTGATGGCAAATCTGGGCGTGCATACCTTTAATTTAAGACCTCAATTATGAAAATCGGTCGGGTAGAAGAGCCGAACGGACTCGGAAAAGAAAAACAGAATTTTTTTAATATATTAGATGTGTGTTCGCACTATAACGGCCGCATTTTTGTCCAATTTGGTCCATATTAGCAACACACGTTTTTTTCTATGCTGATCGGACGATTTCGTTAGCCAAAAAATCCACTCGGAAGCACATTCTTTGACAGGAAGTAAAGATTTTTCGTACGAAAATGTTTTTTTTTTTATTTATCTAAAATAAATGAATATCGGAAATTATTATGAACATTTTGTTTTTTTATACGACCTTATAGCTCGCCTGGTTCGAACAAAATCGATCAAAACGTAAAATACCATAGAAGTTCCCGGTTCAAAGCCATGTGGGGGATTCTACCGTGGGGTTGGCGTGCGAAGCACGCAATGCATTGTGTATTGAAGATACTCCCGACAGGGGGTGTTGGCGTGCGAAGCACGCAATGCTTTGTGCATTGGAAATACCCCCGATATGCGGATAGGCGTGCGAAGCACGCAATGCATTGTGCATTGAAGAAACATCCAATGTTTTGTGTATTGAAGATGGCGTGAAATGGCGTGCGAACCATTTTGCAGCTATTCAGCACCGTCGTGAATAGACCTATTTCCCAAATTGTTGGTTGAAACCCTAAAACATAGGCCTATAAACTTAATTTTGGAAATTTGCTCAACTCACGTCAGCGGTTCGCGTGGTCGAATTATTATTCAGTTGAATTCACTAATAATAAAATGTGTATTTATGTAATAAACTTTAGTCGAGAATGTCGAAGAAATGTATAATAGAATTAAACAAAGTCGGATGTATTTTTTGAGGCATTATTTGAGGGGAGGAAAGACTCAACTTCGTGTAATTGATCACTTCCCGTTTTCGTAGCAAGAAACCAATCCCAATGCCACTTTGAAACATACAAATCTCAAATATAAACATTGATCGACATCAAGGATTGTTATGAACGACGCATCAATATTTGGTTCACGACATGCTTTTCTCGTTTTGAGTGTAGTTTTATTTAGAAAGCTTCCTGGGGTTGTAGAACATTTATGGGCTTCTCTGATGCAAATTTCGGGAGCACATTTCCGAAAATAAAGTAGCACTTAATGCAAAATATAAACCCAAGTATCAACCACGTAGCGGTTGGTTATTTATCATAGCGTAGGGAGGCGCCTTTCTCAATGAAATCGGGGTCGTTGCGTGGGGGTGGGGGGTTGGAAAGACGCCTGGCGCCCAGACGGTTCATTCACAACCCACACACTCAAGCACACATTTCAATCTTATTTTATAAATTGTCGCTTCTAAACTTTTCCACGTAGGACGAGAGTTGTAAAAGTGTTTTATTTCTGATATTGTTGGAATACTGGTTAATGATCTTGTTTATTGTCTTTACTGTTGTTATGGGATTATATTTGTTTGAACAGTTACAAGGGAAAGTCGAGTTAGAAATAACTTTGCTTTCTTCGGAAACCTTTGATAGTCAGTTTGTTTAAACAGTTCGAAGAGGAAGGAAAGTTGGATAGGCGGTTTGTTTATTAACAAGTAGTATCTCATTCATGAATCTACAATGTTTCGATTGTATTAATTAAAAATAACTTGTCTATTGTTTAAGAAAATTTAACTGCGGTTTATTAAAATACATTCATTTCTTTTTAACATTAACAGTAAGAAAAAAAATTATCTTATTTTATTTAAAATGAAGGGAAATTAATGCTGATTTTGTAAAGATGAACCTGTATTCTATGTAATGTAAAACTCATAATATACAATGATACATAACATAAAAACCAGCACATGGTTTAGTTTGGTAATTTGTGAAGACTTTTGGGCAACCTATATTTGTCAAAAGTACCCAAAATAAAAAGTATAAGTACTACTGTTTCAGCTTGGTTATCCATCATAACCCTTCACCTTGGTTAAACTGATTCCTTTTTCTAACAATGTATAATTGGCCTACATTCTTAAAGCCTCCTTCATTGAAAGTTAATAAACTCAATGTCAATTCAGAAAACAGTATTTATTTAGTTTATTTTATGATAAAAAATATGAACATTGAAATCAGTTGATCCGTTATGTTTCTGTTTAAAGGCTTGGCTTAACAATGTCAACTTTTATCTGAAATGGTTTGTGACTATGAAATTATTTTAATACTGATGGACCCAATCCTCAGTGAATATACATCAATTTCAATCCTTGCTAAACTTACAACAACTACATGTATGCACGGCCTGAGAAATAAATATTTATTTTTGTAAATTTTAAAACTACATTTTCTCAATAAATTCGATCTCACAGCTGACGCGACTTGATATAATTTCTAAAATTAAATGTATATGTTTATAACCAACTATCTCGGAAATTGGGCTAATCAAGAAGGCTTTGAATATCTGCATGCGTGTGCGAAATATATATGTAGAATGTATTTGCACCTCAGCCTCCAACCCCGGCTTCGTTCCGCTTGCTGCGGAAAAACTCCTTTTGCGAGTTTGCACTTCGACCATGTGAAATATTTTAAACGTAATAATTTAGCGTCTGCACATCGTTCAATTCATACCAGGTGCCTTAAAAGTCCCACCCTCCCCCTTTAACTTTTCTGTTTGTTAAAACAAACAAATATCCTTTAGGGAACGATACTAACTTAGCCCAAAGTACTTTAGAAGCAATCGGAAATTTTGAGTGTCCCCTAAAAATGGGGGATTTTGGGGGCAACTCAAAATTTTTAAATGGGAAGTATGGTTATGTGATACCCCATTTTAAAGGTATAATTAAGACTAGGAAAATTACATAAAGAAAATAAAAATCGGATTACCTAAAACAAAATGGCGGCCCTAAACGTGTTGAAATAAATCGACATAAAGTTGCTAATATCTCGAAAAGGAAGAGTTTTTAGAAAAAATGTCAAAAGACAAAAAATGTTTATTTGAAAGTGTTTGACCTAAAAAATTGCTTTCAAATCGATTTCGTAAATTTAAATTTTTTCAAAATTTTCTAAGATGTAGGAGTTGACTTAAAATTTAAGAAATCGATTTGGAAGCAATATTTTAAGTCAAGCACTTTGAAATAAACATTTTTTGTCTCTTGAATTTTTTTCTTAAAATCTTTTTATTTTCGAGATATTAGCAGCTTTATGTCGATTTATTTCAACACGTTTAGGGCCGCCATTTTGTTTTAGGTGGTCCGATTTTTATTTTATTTATTTCCTTCTCCTAGTCTTAAGTAGACCTTTAAAACAAAGTATCACATGACCATACTTCCCATTTAAAATTTTTTAGTTGCCCCCAAAATCCCCCATTTTTAGGGGTCACTCAAAATTTCCGATTGCTTCAAAAGATAATTTGGGCTAAGTGTTAGTATCGTTCCCCAAAGGATATTCGTTTGTTTTAACAAACACAAAAGTTAAAGTGGGAGGGTGGGACTTTCAAGACACCTGGTATAACAACTTCGGACTTCGGACCTCTAACGTGCATTAAAATTATGTTTTGAGGATGGAATGAATTTCCGAAACGCGTTCAAAAATATACAAGTAGGTTAATACTTAAATTATTGGTAAAGTCACATAGACGGACGCAATTATTATTTTATTCAATAGTGACTTAGGGATATAAAAGAATGAGTTGTAAAACAAAAATACTTTTAAAACACAGTGGACTTTGATATTGGACTGGAATATTTGCCTGATATAATGTAATCTAAAATACCATAAAAAATTCTATTATTTACGTTAATGATAATAACATAAAAAAAACAAAAACCAAGAACAAATTCATTAAACTGGAGACAACGGTACACAAATCTTGTCCTTTACGTCAAGAGCGACAGTTAAATAAAGAAAATAATTATAGCCTAATGCACATACTTACTAAATTGAAAGAGACTATAAATATTAATTTCAATTTCTATATGTTTTGTCGCAAGATTAATAGCGCAATAGGAAAAGTTGAATGGAATGGAGTCAATTAAGTCAAAGCACAGCTGATCTGATTACAGGTTTTAAGATTGGCAATCGACTATCGATAAATGCGTGATTACGACCAGAAACTATCGTAAGTAGACAATTCTTGGAAACAGCTTCAAGGCAGTTATTTAGCGGCGCCAAAGAGGCCTTTGCTGTGTTGTAGGCCTACATACATTGATAACAACAACATTACACCGAGTCACTGTTAGTTTCTTCTTTTATTTCCTATACATTTTTACCATCTTACATTCTGTTACAAATCATCTTGTAAGCTAAAACTTGTACCAATGTATTTTTAACTAAATTGGAATGAAAAAACTAGAACCAAGACCGGAATTCGAACTCAGGACCTTTACCATTACGTGATAACGCTCTGCCAACTGAGCCATCCTGATCACAGCAGATATTGGTCGATGTTATGTACGGTTTGCTGTATTTTGTGAGCCATTAGACTGGATATGTCGTATGCAATGACATTGCAAAGAATCTTAATTCTATTCACAGCTGACGGTGGTGTTGTTTATGTTATTTTTTATTTTTAATTCAGTGCAAATACAATTTATGTAATTGTAAGATGAAAATATTTTTGAAGTACAGTAAATCCAAAAAGTATTTCGGCATGTATAAATTTACAATCATTACATTGCATGGAGACCATGTATTTATTGGTCGTATCATACTTTGATCTTGCCTTTTAACTACTAGGGGAAACCCCTGCGCAACCCCGTTGGGATCTTCTATACACATAATCATGTTATGTTTTATTTATAATAAAGGTGTAGGATTAATAATAACCCCATAGCTAAGATGGTAAATAATGCAAACTGTTAAAATCAAATTATTTCGTATATTTTATAACAGCAGTTATAATAAAGGTTAAAAGAATCAGCAAGGCTCAGGTCTACACTTAAATAAAAACCTAACCTAAAAGTTAGAAATACAAATAATTGCTTCAAAGTTTGAAATCAGGTGTTAATGGGAAATATTAGAGCAACCAGCTGTTTTATTTGTTATTTTATTCAATTGGTTGCTATGATAATGAATGTAAATGCATTCAAGAAATATGTGTTGGTTTATCAGTCTAGGCCTAACCTAAGGATTTTTCCGAATAAATTTACAAATATTTAAATAAAAAAGGTTGTTATCAAAATTAATTATGGCCTATGTTACTCAGGGATAGTGAAGCTTTTTATTAGTAAAACTATTTTTTCAATCGGTTTAGTAGTTCCAGAGAGTAGTTCCTAGGTAAGTTATGCAAAATAACTGGTAGGTTTTAGAGGGTTCCCAGAAAATTTTAAAGCAAAACGTTGAATTTGAATGGTAATATTCTGGTTGTCAACAATGTTTTACTTGTTAAATTCTTCATTTCTGTATTTACTTATGTCTAAAAATTTTGGTTTGGCATCGACCTTCGTTCAGAGCAATTTTAATTGTTTGTTTGAGATCTTACTCTCACTTGTATTTAATATTTCAAAATATTACATTTTTTGTGACGACCTCTAATGAGTGAAGCTTTGATTTTGGGAAATAAGCCCCGAAACGAGTAAAAAAATAAAATAGAAGTCACAGAAGATGTGACATTGTAACTTATCACTTAATTGTGAGTGAGAACAATATTCGTTCACCATGCAATACTTTTGACTTAAATGCAATTCAAAAAATCTATTTCGGATTTCAATTGTATTCACAAATTAAAACGTGCGTAGGCCTACACGCCTACAAATATATATTTTATTTATTACTTGGCGGAATTATCGGAGGTTAGATTTTTAGTGATTTTATTATTTGTTACTATCCTTCATTGTTCATTGTTAACTTTTTAATAGTTTTAATTTAGAATTACGTAAAGTAAATGCTGAAATATCAAAAGGATTTTTATTTTGGAGAAAACATTAAAAATAAAACTTGTTCTTAATTTTATTAAGAACAAGGCCTATCGTCAATATGTACGTGAACAACTGCGTCAGAATAAAGAGGAAGCTTACCTGTTGATGTCTTCTGTTTTTTTTAAAGAAATAATGTGTTATTTTTGAAGTTCGTTTCATATTCGTTCAAAACTATTTCTCAATAAAATACCAAACAAAAATACACCAAAAAATTAGAAAACGTGATCTGTTTTTGAAGTAAACAACTAGCCAAAAGAGCTAAGAAAAGCATAGATTAGATATTTCACTGGATAAGTTACTTAAGCCGAAAACAAAGCAAGGCGCGACGTGTGCATACATCGTCAGAACGGAGATCAACCGATTCAACTTCAATACGAAAAAAAAAACTTGGAACTTGGCACTGCTTTCCTATCGATTTTTCTACGCGTTATTCTCGTGTTTTTGGTAGAAATCAGAACGTAATAAGGCACGTAAAATGTTTGTTTTGGAGTTCGGGAGGGGCAATTGCCCCCTTTGCCCCCCTTGGATCCGCGCCTGCCATTCAGCGCGTGAAATAGATAATAGCAAGGCGTGTAGGGTTGAGCTGTCATAATAGCTGTCATTGAGGAAACTCGACCAACAGTTTATATTTTTCAGTGCAATAAAATTGTTAGTGACTTGGGTGAACTATTCATGCATCAACTATCTATTGCATGCCTCCCATGCTAGCCTATTCCATACTTACAAACATGTTTGCGGAAATATTGTTTGCCAACAGTTCGAAAACAGTTGTGAAACATCCAGCAAACATCCGGCAAACAAATGAGAAACATTTTAACTTGTTTCAGCAAACAAAAAACAATGTTTTCTGTTTCCCAAACCAAATGGAAAGCACGCAAACATGTAGACCAGGCAAAGTATTGAAAAATAAATAAATGTAAGCCTACAGCTCCGATTTGGATGCAGTTTTCTGCATCGTGTTCAGAAAAATACCAGGAACAAGGTCTACATACGACCAGTTTCGGGAGAAAGCGGAAATGCATCGCGAGTAAATAAAGTGCATCTAAAAGTGCATAATTTTTGGATACCTCTAAAAATGGATGAAAAGTCGTGAAAATCGGTACTCGAGGGGGGTTTTGGGGGCGCTGATCTCATTTCTGACCATACGAAATGCTCCCGGTGCACCGGGGAGGGGGGCTCTGGGGGGCAAAATTTGTGAAGTTGCGACAGAGACTTGAAAATTTCCTCTGAGGGGTTTTTGGGGACGCTGATTTCATTTCTGACCATGCGAAATGCCCCCAGTGCACCGGGGGGGGGGGGGGGGGGGCTCTAAGGCAAAATTTGTGAAGTTGCGACAGACTTGAAAATTTTCTCTCTGGGGTTTTTCGGGACGCTGATTTTATTTCTGACCATGCGAAAGTGCACCGGGGGAAGGGAGAAGGTGATGTGCATAATATTTTATGAAAGGGGAATTTTAATTCTCATAGGAGAAACTTGTATTTAAAAGAAATAATTTTGATATCTTGTTAAATAAATATCCACATTGTTAATCAAAAGAAGTCGGTTTTTTATTGAATTGTTAATAAAATAGAGTAATAGTAGTTCCTTTATAACATAGACACCACTTATGAAAGTTCACGATGTTTTCCACAATATTTTCAAATGTTTAAACACTGAATTTTGGGCAACCAATCGATTTTCAACTAGTCAGAATTGAAATCAGCGCCCCCCAAAAAATTAGAGGAATTTTTCAATTATATTTCTCAACTTCACACATTTTGCCCTCCCTCCAGAGCCCCCGCCCCCCGGTGCATTGGGGGCATTTCGCATGGTCAAAAATGAGATCAGCGTCCACAAAAACCTCCGAGTACCAATTTTCGCGGCTTTTCATTCATTTTTAGAGGTATCAAAAACTTTATGCATTTCCGCTTTCTCCTGAAACTGGTCATACGTAATACGGACCTTCTTCAAGAAATCTGCGAGTCCACCATCGCCTTCTCCTAGGTAAGCTAACCTCATTGTGTAGAATTAAATATAAACTAGCACAAGCTAGAAGAACGTCTTCTTCAGTCAACAACTCGAGAAACACAAGCTAGTGTGGACACAAAACAATGACAAACATTTGTTTGCGAACAGTTTGCCAACTACAGTTGCGAAACAATTTGAAAACTGTAGACAAACATGAAACAAGAAACAACAAACTGTTTGCAAGCAGTTTTTTGCTTCTTCTTTGTAAGTGTGGACTAGGCTTTACAAGTAGGCCTATATCAAGGCCGACTTTACTACAGGCCGGAGTGCTTCCCCCTTTCCCTAGCCGCTACGTCACAGTCTGGGTTGAACTTAATCATAGTGTAAATGTAGCGCGCTTTCATTTACATTTTCCTGGACCTTTTTACAGTCATTTATTTACAATGAAACTTATATATTTAATTTCTGCATGAAATACGGAATACAGTGATGTAAAAATCTTTTACTTAAGTAAATATTAGAATTTGTATTAATTAAAAGTATTCAAGATTTGTGATAGCGGGACATGAAAAAGTCACACAGCGTAAACATTTTTTGTTTTTGAGGTAAACACAATCTACAAATTTTATTTCACATATTTTTCTATAAGTTGTTTAGTTTGTTCAATAATCTAATTTAAAGGCCGGGACATCGGTTATTAATTCAACTCGCGCCGGTAGTCTCGCTTTCCTTCTAGCCACGCTTCCGCTTGTGTTCGTCTTATTTTATAATTACCTTTGCTGTTTTAGTTGAATCGTAGGCAGTGTTTGAATCGTGCAGTTACGTATTTTGTTTCTTATACCTTATTAAATTAATAATCAATGTTTGTTTGAGATGCCTCGTGCTTGTTGTGTGCCGGGCTGTAAAAGCAATTATAAAAGTGCGTGTAGTGGTGGAACTTATACTTCTATATTTTCCTTTCCTCGAGATGAACACCGGAAAGCACAATGGATGTCGGCCATACACCGCAAAGATTTCCAACCGTCTAAAAACGCGGTAGTTTGTATAAAACATTTTGACGACCGTTTTATTATTACAGAAGATTTAGTGACACGACCAGACGGTTCAGTTTTGACAGTGAAAAGGGATATTATTAAACTATCCGATGACGCTATAACAACTATCTTCTATAATCAGCCGATATACCTGATAAAAACAATACCGCACCCAAAATACCTCCAAAAATTTACAATGAAAATGGGGCCTAGTAACTCGGGCCTGAATGAAAGTCAAGTAAAATATTTATCATGTAAATGTTCGTTACTTAAAGAAAATGAAAAAATGGTTAACCTGCTCCTTGACGAAGTGTATATTTATAAATCTAACATTACCTACAAAGCCGGAAAGCTAGAGGGCGCCGTAGTTAATACTAACGAGACTGAAAAGTATGAAATTGCAACTACCATTCAAACGTTTATGATTAGCTCTATATTAGGTCGTTATAAAGATGTTGTTGGCTTATTTCCTGCCAAAGATTTAAGATTTGTGACTCCAGGTTGTCAAGAAAAAGGAAAGTGGATAAATTTAATTAACTTATAAAGACTGAGTATATCGCCATTTCATACCAAAGTTAATTTTTGAGCTTAAAAAAATATAATTGTATGTAGTTTAAACGTAGATTTTAATTTGTAAAAGTAATTTGCCATACAATAAATTTGGGTGATCAATTATAATGTTTACGCTCTAATTATTATATTATAATTATTTTCTGTTACTTTTATAAAACCTAGATATAGCATAAAAACCAACAGCAATATATGTAACTTCGAAACTTACGTTGTTTTATATAGGTAAAAAAGTACTACACTACTTTTAAACATGTTTCAGTATTAAGTGGTTTATTATTTAGTTAAGTTTAAATTTTCAGCGAAATAGGACGAAGGGTTTCGACAGTAGACCAGTTTAAAGCAGAGTATGTCGGGGCGCGTTGTATGTTTCTTACGGGAGACACCGGCCGGGTAGCACTCTGACCGTGACGTCACGAATTCAGCGCTCCGGCCTGTAGTAAAGTCGGCCTTGCCTATATTCATAGCTATTAAAAATTCTCAATCACATATTATCATGTACAATCTGCGAATTTCCTTAGGAAAGATGAGCTATTGTATTGCAGTGACTCGTACTGTGAGACCTAATGTCAATGAGCACCAATCATAGTCCTCAGAACTTGTTTTCGTATTAAATCTTAGAAGTATTTTCGTAACTAAAATGCACAATCATAAATATTTAGGACAATCTGTATGGGATTATACTAAATCTGTATCGGCAAGGAGTAATAAAATTGTTTTTTATTCTGTTTTAAAACACATATTTTTGTGTTATTACTCTAAATAGAATGCTATGCAAACTACAAATTAGGGGAATTTGAAATATATTTCACCTCATATCCTGATGTGAAACTCGTATAGAAACGAACTGTGTGAACACAGACGCACAATCATTGTTCCGCCATGATGACCCAACAGTTTATTTCCAATGGAAATCCGCCAATAAATGGAAACCAAAAGCAATAATACTACCTTATATAGTTAATACTACTATGGCAAACACATTGTTGAATAAATGCATAGAAATCAGTCCTTGCGTTATTAGGAAAACATTAATACTGGGAAATAACAATAAATTGTAAACTGTCATACATTTAAATCAGCCTGTGTTTTCTTACCTTCGAATAAACAACGTCCTACATACACTATAACGCTACACCTTCGCATTGCCTTTAGTTCAGTTAATACAATATTTTTATTGGCATTAATACAATCAGGAGATCTTTTGCCCGGAGGTTCTGTTACTCCATTGTGGATAAAGTCAACCAATGTCCACCCTTCGTTCAATGGGTGAAAAAACGGTGTTTTTACTATGTCGGAAAAACGTTGGACTTTTGAACATCCCTAAATTAAGTGGGAAAGTCGTAGTTTAAGAAAATACATTTATTTAAGACCTCTTATGACCTTATAAGTG
>JAGFPH010001870.1:3797-65983 GCA_018207615.1 Philaenus spumarius
ACCACTCGAATTAACTCCGAGTCCACTGCGTATCTCGAGGTCACAGTCCATGCTACAAATTCCGTGCTATACCTCGACCTTGCGACCTCGCATTTTGAAATCTTCGCTTCGCTCGCAGATGACCAATTCGCTTTTTATGGTACTTTTACGAAGTATTTGGATTATGGGATACTTCGCTTCGCTCGCAGCGGAAAAACTCGATTCGCCTCGGATCAGAAGATGCCTACACGGTAAAATCCCCCCCTCCCCGTGCATTTGAACCGGGTACTTTTATAGTACTTGACATTTTGATTTTGGGGGAACAAGACAGGCTATAAGGTATTGCAAAAAAACAAAACGTGCAGCATAATCTCTTATGTTATTTGTTTTAGATAAAAACCCCAAAAAAATGTTTCGTTCCTGTACGGAAAATCTCAAAAAATTTCACTTTCGGTTAAAAACCGGTCAAAAAGCCAACGTGAGTACCGAATTTGGTCCAAATCGGGCGTAAAATGCGGCCATTAGAGTGTGAAAAACACTTAGGTACATAATATATATATGTAAACATTTAATGACACCTCAAAACGTGTTCTGGAGACTATGATCGATGCTCATTGACTACTCCCGACCTTAGGTCTTACCATAAGAGTCACTGCAAAAGCTCATCTCTCCTTGGCAAATAATTCGACCACGCAGCTGAACCGCCGACGTGAGTTGAGCAAATTTCCAAAATTAAGTTTATAGGCGTATGTTTTAGGATTTCAACCAACAATTTCGGAAAAAGACTATTCACGACGGTGCTGAATAGCTGCAAAATGGTTCGCACGCCATTCCGCATATTGGGAGTACCTTCAATACACAAAGCATTGCGTGCTTCGCACGCTAACAACACGGTGAAATCCACCAC
Organism: Philaenus spumarius; assembly: GCA_018207615.1. Taxonomy (NCBI): domain Eukaryota; kingdom Metazoa; phylum Arthropoda; class Insecta; order Hemiptera; family Aphrophoridae; genus Philaenus; species Philaenus spumarius. Next base: position 4,684 of record JAGFPH010001870.1, read on the forward strand.
ATGGCTTTGAACCGGGTACTTTTATGGTATTTTACGTTTTGATCGATTTTGGGGGAACCAAGCGTCGCGTAAAAAAAATGTGCAGAATAACATCCTACATTTATATTTTTAGAAAAAACTCTAAAAAAAAAATCACTCTCGTAGAGAAAAAACTCAAAAAATATTTACTTCCGGTCAAAAAATGTGCTTCCGGTAGTTGGATTTTTTGGCTAACGAACTCGTCCGAGCAACGTAGACAGCCAACATGTGTACCAAATTTGGACCAAATCGAACTTAAAATGCGGCCGCTAGAGTGCGAACACATATATACATACAATTTTTAATAACACCCCGAAACATCTTCTGTGGACCATGATCGGTGTTCATTTACTACTCCTGACCATAGGTCTCACCAAAAGGGTGCCTGCATTAGCTCGTCTTTCCTATGGAAATTCGCCAATAATTCGACCACGCAGCTGAACCGCTCACGCGAGTTGAGCAAATTTCCAAAATTAAGTTTATATGCCTATGCTTTAGGGTTTCAACCAACAACAACAAAATGTGCAGAATAACATCCTACATTTATACTTGTAGAAAAAACTACAAACAAATTCATTCTCGTAGGAAAATCTCAAAAAATAGTTACTTCCGGTCAAAAATAGGCAAACCTTTATTTTTCATCTAAATTCCGTTCATTAATTCAATTCGATTTTATTCTAATAAAGGTAGGCCTACACAACTATGGAACTATATCGGAGCGTGAGTACATATTTTATTGAGGCCTGGATTTAGAATAAATATAACATTATATACGAAGAATATACCAGTATAGTGAAATTAACAGTGAACTTTAAGTTAAAATAAAATTTTACAAGAGCCTAAAGTATTTAAATTTTAAATTAAAATTTAAGTATTTAAATTTTTTACAAGTGCCTAAAACGTCACTGGCTTTAAAACAAATTATTAGTGTAAGCTTGTCCGAAAAAGTTCGATGTCAAGTAGCCGCCATTTAGTTCTTCTAACGAAAAAGTCAGGTATTTCGGTAATATTTCATCACCGATAGTTTTTAAATTCTTTCGCCCTTATACCGTAACGCGATTCCAGTTATACAGGGTGGAACAAAGATAGTGTTAAAAACTTCGGGAAATGGTTCTATTTGTCAAAATAAATAGAAAACCAATAATAATATTTTTTCGAAAAAAGCTTCATTTTCCAAATATCCGCCATTTTGTTTCTTTTACTAAAAAATTAATATCTAGAGAACGGTTGAGTTCAAACTTGGCATGAAGTTTAACCTAACAATGATCTATCTTAAGAAAAATAAGCGATTATATCCAATCATGCATTTCAAAATGGCGGCTGTTTGAATATTTCAAACGTACATTACTCCAAACCCGTACGTTTTAACAAAAAATGTCAAGACACTTTTTTTGTAGCCCTTTTGATTCCCTTCGGGTGGTGTAACTGTTAAAACAATCGGATGAAGGATAAAGCTAAGTTATGTGTAATAATTGGTTTATTCAACCCGGCATCCTATACCAACGCAGTAAATACCACAATATTGTATGTACATTTGCTGTCATTATCTACAACTTAACTATTATTCTTTATCCGATTGTTTTGAAAATTAAATCATCCGATGGGGAATCAAAAGGGCTACAAAAAATGTATCTTGGCATTTTTTGTTGAAATGTACGGATTTTGTGTAATTTAGGTTTGACATTTTCAAACAGCCGCCATTTTAAAGCGCATTATTGGATACAATTGCTTATTTTTCTTAAGATAGATTATTCTTAGGTTAAACTTCATGCCGAGTTTGACCTCAATCGGTTAAACCGTTCTCTAGATATTAATTATTTAGTAAAAGAAATAAAATGGCGGTTTTTCGAAAAAATATTATTCTTCATTTTCTATTTATTTTGACCCATAGAACCATTTCCTTAAGTTTTCAACACTAACTTTGTTCCACCGTGTATATATATGTGATTTTTAATGACACCCCAAAACGTGTTCTAGGGACCATGATCGATGTTCATTTGCTACTCCCGACCTTGGGTTTTACCATAAGGGCTTCTGCAATAGCTAATTTTTCCTATGGAAATTCGCTAATAACTAAGCATTTACCGTCAAAACTTCAAAGACGACAAATTTCGTGGCGCAAAAGTTTTAATTTGCCAAAGATATGAAAACATATAGATTGAGCTTGTCGTGTCAGATGATGTACTCGATATAACAAAACTTTACACAGATTTAAGGTGCACGGATTAGTTCGAGTTTTAATCTATCCAACACTTCTAATAGACCGGGCAAACTAGTACGATTTCGAACCAAATAAATAAATGTTTGCCTACAGCTCCGATTTGGATGCAGTTTTCTGCATCGTGTTCAGAAAAATACCAGGAAAAAAAGTCTACGTATGACCAGTTTCGGGAGAAAGCGGAACTGCATCGTGGTTACATAAAGTGCATAATTTTTTTCGAAACATCTAAAAATCGATGAAAATCTGTACTTGGGGGTTTTTGGGGCGCTAATCTCATTTCCGACCTTGCTAAATGCCCCCGGTGCACCGGAGGTGATGGGGGGAAATTTGTGAAGTTGCGACAGACACTTGAAAATTTCCTCTCGGGGATTTTTGGGGGCGCTGATTTAAATTCTGGCTATGAGAAACGCCCACGATGCGATGGGGGATCCGAGGAGTCGGGCCCGATGGAGGAAAAAACGTAAGATTTTGAAATGTTTTGAGATGACGACTTGAAGGCATATAGTGAGGATCAGGCCCGTTCCCATGGCAGTTGTTTCGGGTTGTGCGCAGCTCTGAAGTGTTGGGAGGGGTCACTGGAAAGACGAAGATAGATAGAGAGAAAAAGTGAAAGTATGGAATAATACTGCTCGCTTGCTCACTCAGAATCCGTTACAAAGCTGTATCGTGATAAGAAAATAAAATTGTTCCCCCATGGCCCCACCCTCCCCGGTCTGAATTGAAATCAGTGCCCATAAAAACCTCCGAGAGGAAATTGTCAAATTTATCGCAACTTCATAAATTCCCCCCCCCCCCAGATCCCCCCGGTGCACCGGGGGTATTTCAGATGGTCAGAAATGAGATAAACGCCCCCAAAAAAACCCCGAGTACCAATTTCAAGGCTTTTCATCAACTTTTAGAAGTTCCAAAAAAATTATGCATTTTTAAAAGGACTTTAAGCACCCGCGATGCATTTCCGCTTTCTCCCGAAACTGGTCAAATGTAAACTTTTTTCCTGGTATATTTAATAATGATAATTTTGTATTGATTCATTTTTATATACAATTAAACAATATACCAATGTCTAGAAAATACCCAACCATCTTTTCCTGTAACCGATGGTTAGTGCATTTGATAAACTAATAAACAAAAATTTTGATAATAATTAGAGAGAGAAGAAAATCAAAATTTTAGTTTGGTCTACCTTTTAACACATACATTTTAACTGCTATGTGCTGCTGAGGCAAGAGGGCAAACAATACAAACATATATAGGCAGAGAAAGAAAACCAGCAACAAAGCACTGGTACTAATAATTATAAACACAACTAAATAAAATATAACTATACAAATAATTACAATAAATTAAAAGTCATCTGGTCACTGACAAGAACATAAATACAACAAATAGAACGCCACAGCACTGTACAAACACGAATAACTTAAAAACTACTTAGTTACACAGATTAAGTCTTCAATTACTTCGAGTTTCATCAGCCAACTTTTCACAGAAGTTAAAAAGTTACGAATAATTTTTTCTGCTCTCAAGCGGATTGGAAGCAAATTAAAAACTTTTGGGCCTACAAATAAGAAGGATCTTTGAAAACAGGAGCGGTTTACTTTTGGACGTTTTAATTGCAGGGCAGATCTTGAATCTTCACTCCAAATCGGAACTGCAGCCAAAAATGTATTTATTTTCCAGTACTTTGCCTGGTCTATAAGGACTACTTTCCATAGGCAACCTAAAGTGTTTATTTCAATTAGAACACAAGACCCAGCCTAAATAAATGCATTCAGTGAGTGTGCAGGCGTATACAGTGCGTAGTTCTGTTTACACGCGAAATGTATTCAAGTTTTATCCGACGGTGTTTGCTAAAACCCAGTCAATGTATGTTAAGGGTTGCGTATAGTGGAGAACCGTGTAGTTGTACAGTACAAACATAGAGTGCAGTGTAATATGGAAATGTTTCAGTCTGGATTTGGCAATACAGGTAAAGATAAACAGTAAGCTGGTTTGAGAACGCGAAGTAAATGTATCTCAAATAAAGGCGAATTTAAAGACAAAAAAAGCAGTCGTGGGACTGCCGACAGAAGTGAAAACTGCCTTAAATATAAACAATCTGGTTATTTTTAATTTTTAATTTCTATTTTAAGTGTGGCAAGATAAAAATAACGCAACTTACAAAATGAGGAAGCATAACGTCCATTTCAGAAGTATTACCAAGTAAACTATTTTAACACAGTTTACGAAATGTGGAAGCATAATGTCCATTTCAGAGGTATTAACCGAGTAAACTATTTTAACACAACTTACAAAAATGAGGAAGAACGATGTCCATTTCAGAGGTATTACCAAGTAAACTATTTAAAAAAACTTACGAAATGAGGAAGCACAATGTCTCTTTCGAGGTATTACCAAGTAAACTATTTTGACACAATTTATGAAATGAGGAAGCACCAATGTCCATTTCAGAGGTATTACGAAGTAAACTATTCAAAACAACTTACGAAATGAGGAAGCACAATGTCCATTTCGAGGTATGACCAAGTAAGTCAACTATTTTAACACAATTTATGAAATTAGGAAGCACAATTTCCATTTCAGAGGTATTAACCGAGTAAACTATTTTAACACAACTTACAAAAATGACTAAGCACGATGTCCATTTCGAGGTATTACCAAGTAAGTAAACTATTGTAACACAATTTATGAAATGAGGAAGCACCAATGTCCATTTTAAAGGTATTAACCGAGTAAGGTATTTTAACACAACTTACAAAAATGAGGAAGCACGATGTCCATTTCAGAGGTATTAACCGAGTAAACTATTAAAAAAAACTTACGAAATTAGGAAGCAAATGTCTATTTCGAGGTATTACCAAGTAAATTATTTTTTTTTTAAACTTACAAAATGAGGAAGCACAATGTCCATTTCGAGGTATTGCCAAGTAAACTATTTTAACACAATTTACAAAATGTGGATGCACGATGTCCATTTCAGAGGTATTACTAAGTAAAGTATTTTTTTTAAACTTACGAAATGAGGAAGCACAATGTCCATTTCGAGGTATTACCAAGTAAACTATTTTAACACAATATATGAAATTAGGAAGCACAATGTCCATTTCAGAGGTATTATCCGAGTAAACTATTTTAACACAACTTACAAAAATGAGGAAGCACTATGTCCATTTCTGAGGTATTAACCGAGTAAACTATTAAAAAACTTACGAAATTAGGAAGCAAATGTCTATTTCGAGGTATTACCAAGTAAATTATTATTTTTTAAACTTACGAAAAGAGGAAGCACAATGTCCATTTAGAGGTATTACCAAGTAAACTATTTTAACACAATTTACAAAATGTGGAAGCACGATGTCCATTTCAGAGGTATTACCAAGTAAACTATTTAAAAAAACTTACGAAATGAGGAAGCGCAATGTCTATTTCGAGGTGTTACCAAGTAAACTATTTTAACACAATTTATGAAATGAGGAAGCACAATGCCCATTTCAGAGGTATTACCATGTAAACTATTTTAACACAACTTACAAAAATGAGGAAGAACGATGTCCATTTCAGAGGTATTATCAAGTTAACTATATACTCTGCTATATTTACAAGTTTATTATATATAGTAGAGCGTGACGAAAAATGCGTGGCGGAATAGAGCGTGACGGTAAAATCCGATTCACCGCCAGCAAAATTTTTAAAAATTTTTGGACGCTGTGCGCCTTTAGAAGTTTTCACTTCGAAACAGGCCCTACTATTTCTCTGTTACATATAAGAATTCCTGTCGTTCACGCAAAACTCTGGACTATTCTGCGCATGCGTCACGAACTAGGTCACCGCTATCCCCACCACTCCACCAAGTAAATTCTTTTTTAACAGCGCCTTGTTCACTTTGATATTCTACAAATTTAGAATTTAGAAGAACAGTATCATTTTTACTTTATCATTATCTGATTCATATGAATCAAATTGAAATAGAATAGGATACTGAATCTACATCTATACAAAACAAATACCAATCTCTCATCGCGGTTTCTCGAAAACCACCAACGGATTAAAATGAAACTATTCACTCGGCTTCCTGTAACGAGCTAGACGCTCGCTAGGAAACTGTTTTGAAAAATTAACCTCCAAGGTGGTTAAAAATAGAATATGGAGGTATTGAAGAAAATTGAAAGCAGGAAGTCTAAAATGTAAAGAAAATCGAGTAAAGACATCCATGTGTTTTGTTCTACCTTCTAGTATTTTATTATTACAAATTGGACACTTTAAACATAAATAATTCGACCACGCAGCTAAACCGCTGAAGTGAGTTGAGCGAATTTACAAAATTAAGTTTGTATGTTTTAGGGTTTCAACCAACTATTTGTGAAATGTATCTACTCGCGACGGCGCTGAATAGCTGCCTGTTTGTACAAAATATATTAGCGTTCGACTCTCGCGCTCCTTCGTCACACTCGCAGCGGAAAAACTCGCTTTGCAAGTTTGTCCCTCGACATTGCGGCCTCGGGTAATGGGCTGCTTCGCTTCGCTCGCAGCGTACAAAATTTCCGGTCGGCCTCGGATCAGAAGTGCCTCCAAGGTAAAATCCCCCGTTTGGATTTGAACCGGGTACGATTTAATCGATTTTGGGGAACCAAGCGAGCTAATAAGGTCGTAAAAAAACAAAATGTGCAAAACAACATCCTACGTTTATTTTTTTAGATAAAACTAGAAAAAATGTTATTCTAGTACGAAAACAGTTACTTCCTGTCAAAAAACGTGCTGCCGGCAGTCGGATTTTTTTGGCTTGCGAACTCATACGAGCGGCTTAGACAACCAACGTGTGTACCAAATTTGGACTTAAAATGTGGCACCTAGAGTGCGAACACATATATACATACAATTTTTAATGACACCCCAAAATATCTTCTATGGACCATGATCGGTGTTCATTTACTACTCCTGACCATAGGTCTCACCAAAAGGGTGCCTGCAGTAGCTCGTCTTTCCTACGGAAATGCGCCAATAATTCGACCACGCAGATGAACCGCTGACGTGAGTTGAGCAAATTTTAAAAATTAAGTTTATATGCATATGTTTTAGGGTTTCAACCAACAATTTGGGAAATAAGTCTATTCACGGCGGTGCTGAATAGCTGCCAAATGGTTCGCACGACATTACGCATTTTAGGAGTATCTTCAATACACAAAAATATTGCGTGCTTCGCACGCCAACCTCCGTAATGGGAGCATCTTCAACACACAAAGCATTGCGTGCTACTTTGCTCCGCATGTTAGGAGTGTCTTCAAGACACAATGCATTGCGTTAACAAATAAAAGAGCCCTGTGGCGACAAAATCACACTGATTTAAATAAAAACCCGAACCACAAAACAAGGAGCAGCAACTATAACTAAACAACTAAATTGTTAAAACCCTGAATAGTGTTAAAACCCTCTGAGGATGATGACCATGTCATCGAAATGTACATAAGGGTAAGGTATTAAACTTAACTTACAATTTAATTATTTAGTTATAGTTTTTGCTCCTTGTTTTGTGGTTCGGGTTTTTATTTAAATCAGTATGAATGCATTGCGTGCTTCGCACGCCAACCCCACTGTAGAATCCACCACATGGCTTTGAACCGAGTACTTCTATGGTATTTTACGTTTTGATCGATTTTGAGGGAACCAAGCTAGCTATAAGGTCGCGTAAAAAACAAAATGTGCAGAATAACATCCTACATTTATATTTGTAGAAAAAACTCAAAAAACAAATTAATTCTCGTAGGAAAAATCTAAAAAATTAGTTACTTCCTGTGAAAAAACGTGTTTCCGATTGTTGGTTTTTTTCTAACGAACTCGTTCGAGCGACGTAGACAAACAACATGTGTACCAAATTTGAACAAAATCGGACTTAAAATGGAGCCGCTAGAGTGCGAACACATATATACATATATATATATATGATTTTAAATGACACTCCAAAACGTGTTCTGGGGCTACTCCCCAGATGATACGTGTAAATAGTAAATAAATTCTTACACCACGTCGCTCAACTACGTTTTCCTTAGTTTCAATGTTTTCCTTAGTTTCACGACATTTTGAAACACCTGTGTTACAATTCCAGTGTCAATTTCAAATGCAACTCCAGAGTAATCACATTCCTGTATTCAGTGAGTTAACAGTTGGCAGATCTGTGTTTCTGTGACGTCTGGATTATCTGTGTTAATTAATCTAGACTACGGGAAGCTAACGAATCTGTGCATTCTCAACATCTGGCAGCAGAATGGTTTCGCATATTGTCTTGAATGTGTTTGTCACTTTTCTATTAGACTACATTAACAAAATGTACCTTAATTTTCAACGTGCTAAAACATATTGCTTCGATAAAAACCGATGTCAGAATAGATTACCGAATCGAGAATAGATTACCGAACTCACTAAATAGAAACAAAAACCCGTAAACAGCACTGCCGCATTACTATAGCCGAATTTCTTATCAGGAAATAGCCAGTATTAAATAATAGGAGTTTCCTATGAGTTTTGTTCCTTGTTTCGAGTAAATTTAATTATCTTTCGAATGATAAACCTGACAAATTGCATTCGTGTTTTTGAGTTGGAAAAATTGCTTAGTTACATTACATTGATAATGAAAAAAACATTTATCCGGAGCTTCCTATCAATTTTGTTCCTTGTTCCGGGGACTGTACCTGAATTACCTGTGGACAGGATTTTAGTAAATTTAATTAGCTTTCTGAAGATATAGCTCAAAAACTTCACTCGGGCTTATGAGTGGGAGAAATTGCGCAAAAACCTTACATTTATAATGAAAATATTATTTATCGGGAGCTTCATATCAATTTTGTTCCTTGTTCCGCGGACTCTACCTGAAATACCTTTGCACAAGATTGTAGTAAATTTAATTATTTTTCGAATGATATAGCTTAAAAATTGCACACAGGCTTATAAGTGCGCGAAATTGCTCAAAAACCTTACATTTTAATGAAAAAATTTTTTATCGGGAGCTTCATATCAATTTTGTTCCTTGTTCCGGGGACTTTACCTGAAATACCTTTGCACAGGATTGTAGTAAATTTAATTACCTTTCGAATGATATGACTCAAAAATTGTAATCTGGCTTATGAGCGTTAGAAATAATGCAATTTCCTCGCTCTAACTTTGCCATTTTGGTTCGAATCAAATAGGCCGCCATTTTGTGTCAAATCGAAAAATAAAAAAATCGGTGTCTGGGAAACCCTACAAAGACCCTTCCACTAAAAGTTCAGCCATTTTGAAGCATATTTACTACCATTTTATCAAAGTGGGGAAAACCCATAAGTATACTTATTTACCCTTAAATCCCTACCAAAAAATTATTAATCGGTATAACTCCGCCATTTTGAATCGGATCAAAAAAGTGTATCAGAAGAATCCTACTAGGATCCTTTCACCAAAAAATCAGAAATTTTGATGCATATTTACTACCACTTATCAATCCGGGAATAAAACATATATATATATATATATTAATGAATTATATCGTCTCCAAATGGTCTGAAACGAAGTTTTACACTCCGACGACGAACCGTTTTGCAAGTTGGGTCGAGTGTAATAGCTCTTATTTTCTTCAAAAATTCGGCTAATTATCTTTAGTAGAATAATAAACAGGTAAGATTATACATTGATGGATTTTGAAAAATTACAATATTTTTTTGAAAAACGGCAATTAATTCAATAACGCTCTTATATGAAGTACTACATAAACAAATGAACTACTTGCATAGTATTGATTTTTTTTTCTTAAAATTTCATCAAAATAATTCGATCACTCAGCTGAACCGCTAACGTAAGTTTAGCGAATTTCAAAAATTAAATTTATATGTTTTACGGTTTCAACCAACAATTTGGGAAATTGGTCTACTCGCGAAGTCGCTGAATAGGCTGCCTATGTGTTCGAAATATATTTATAGAATTTGTTTCACCCAAGCCTCAAACTTCGACTCAGGCGCTGCTTTGTACGGACTCGGGTTATGCAGCTTCGCTCGCAGCGTACAAACTCGGCCTCGGACCAGAAGATGCCCACATGATAAAATCCCCACGTGGATTTAAACCGGGTACTTTATGATATTTTACGTTTTGAGGGATTTTGGGGGTACCAAGCGAGCTACAAGGTCGTGTACAAATAATGTACACAATAATAGCCTACATTTATTTTTTTTAGATAAAATCCCAAAAAAGTGTCATTCTAATCAACGAATCTAAAAAAGTAGTTCCTTCCGGTCGAAAAACGTGCTTCCAGTTGGTGGATTTTTTTATTTTTTTTTTTTTTTGTTAACGAACTCGTCCGAGTGACGTAGACAACAAACGTTTGTACCAAACAAATGAACACACATAGTTCATCTTTCCTATGGAAATTCGCTAATCTATATAAATATATAATATCCAAATACCACTAACTGACTCACACATCACGAAATCTCAAAAACCACCGAACGGATTGGAATGAAATTTGGTATGTAGCTTCCTCTAGGGCCATAGGCGCTCACTAAGAAAGCGTATGAAAAATTTCGAAATTTTAGGAGGGGTTTGGGGGGGATCAAAGTTACCAAAATCATAATTTCAGATGTTTTATTATTATGACAATAGTGCTTTTATTATTAAGATCTATATATATAAGCCAAATACCACTCACTGACTGAACACTTAAAAAGAATACAATTACGTTAAAAAGACTGAAAATGCCAACCACCACGGGCAACGCCGTACGGGTCAGCTATATATAAATAAAATCCAAATACCAATTACTGACTCACTCATCACGAAATCTCAAAAACACCGAACGGATTGGAATGAAATTTGGTATGTAGCTTCCTCTAGGGTCCTAGGTACTCGCTAAGAAAGGTTTTCAAAAAATTCAAAATTTTAGGTGGGTTTTGAGGGTCAAAGTTACTAAAAATCCCATAAGAAATACAGAGTAGGCTATAACATATTTATTGATATATTTGTTTGGTTAAAATAGATTTAACTTTGATTTGCCTCTCCGTGCAAAACCGGATAGAGGGGACCATATAAGAATACTGCATTCCCTGAAAACTACTTGTTTTCACCTAATAACACTATCTTCGCCCAAATTCGAACCGGTCGCCCTAAAGCTTTGTAGTCAGGTATGCTAAGCTCTGAGCTACAAGCCGGCCTAAGAGAATATTGCATTAATATATACAAAATACTCAATGCAAAGTCAGCATAATCAAACAAAGAGATTTTACATTTAAAATGCAAAACCTAATCCCTTTTGCATTATGTAAATTCGACAGAGTTTTGGTAAAAGCATTTGTACTAATGCTGACAACGCTGCTTTGGATGTTCCTTTTATACATCCTTTCTTAAGATTTTGCATTGTATTATATCTGGGGAAAGGTATAAAAAACATTTTTAAGATTTGCCTTTTTCAGTACACCATAAATAACAACTACTTCAAAATTAAACCTTAAAATCGCTTGTTCAAACAATAAAGGAAACACTGTTAAAATAACAGTACCTGGGCGACCGAGCATCGCTCGGTATTTTTACTTTCTCCCCCCCCCCCCCCCCCCCCCATTTGGGAAAAGGAATATTTTTTTCCCAAATTTCGAATTTGAATTTCTAGTGGAATTATCTGTTTTGGTGCTCCCTGAACCCAAAAATATTTTTAGTGGAATTATTTGTTTTGGTGTTCCCTGAACCCAAAAAAGTGTTTTTTTTTTTTTGTGATGTCTGTCCATGTGTCTGTTAGGATGTGTACAGAGCTGGATACCATAGCAACGGTCCGATTTTGATGAAATTTGGTATGTATGTGTAGTTCTGGAATATCTCCAGGAGTTTTTTTCATTTTTTCAAATTTTTGATTTTTAAGGGGGTTTACCCCAAAAAAATTGCCTAAAAACGAAAAAAATCAAAATTTTTCAAAAACGGCTCTAACGATTGTGATAAAATTTACCTTATTTGCAGCCCTTAATTTACCCTACTATATTAAAAAAAACTCATCTTTCTAAAAATTTTAGTTTATGTAATAATAATAATAATAACTGATTTTTGGGGGTTTTGGCCAAAAAGGGGTTGTTTTGAAAATCTTTCGAAACCTTTTTTCTTGCATCTATACAGGCCTAATTGACACGTTTGGTGCAAATTTGTTCGAAATCGATCGAATAGTTTTAATAATAATAATAATAATAATATAATATTAAGGATGTGTGTTACATGCATCTAATATTTTCCATGGTATGTCCTATTTTTGCAATTCTAAATTACCACCTCCTGTTCTACTCTTGGGAAGGTATAAAGTTTCAACTGGGAGAAAGTATGTGGCAGTTATCTGGTACCGTTTATAATTTTTTTTAATTGTTTTTTTTTTAGGAAAATGTATGTAAATACGAATCGCATACTGAATAAATATGAATATTTTTCGAACTTACGTACATATGAACTGTTTATTTAATTTTTTTTTAAATATGAGTGTAATTAGTTCTAACATTTTATTCGATTTTTTTGCAGATATAAAACCAAGCGCATTCGAATCCTGACGTCCAAAAACCTCTATAGGTACATGTAGGTTATGAAACCTATCCAACGAATAGGCCATATTTCATATTGTTTATGTATTTAAGAAATAACAAATAGTCCAATAATTATAGTCATTAGATAATTTATATTATCTTTATAGAAATGCAAAGAATGGAGAAACTGGTGAAAAGGTTTTCAGAACTTTTAATAACGGCTCAAAAATAATGTTTTAGTTACGTTTGGTGTTTGAATAAACAAATAAGTTGAAAATTATACCACCTGATACATTGTAATGATTTATGTTCGTTAAATCTAAACTAATATTATAAAGAGGTGAAGTTTTTTTTTTGTATGTGGGGGGTGGGGTAATCTCTGGCACTACTGAACCGATTGAAAAATTGTTTTACTAATAAAAAGCTACACTATTCCTGAGTAACATAGGCTATAATTCATTTCGATAAAAACCTTTTTTTATTTCAATATTTGTAAATTTAGTCAGAAAAAATTCTTAGGTTAGGCCTAGAATGATAAACCAACAAATGTATTTACATGTATTACCATAGCAACCAATTGAATAAAATAACAGGTACCGTAATATATAGCAGCTGTTTGCTCCAATATTTCCATGAACAGCTGATTTCAAAATTTGAAGCAATTATTTTTGTATTTCTAGCTTTTAGGTTAGGGATTTAAAGTGTAGACCTGAGCCTTGCTGGTTCTTTTAACCATTATTATACTGCTGTTAAGGGATAATTTTATTTGAATATTTAACATTATTTACCATCTTACTTTTAGGTTACCTTTATTATAAATAAAACATAACATATGTTTTTAGAAAGTTCCTTTGGTGGTTGGCGTGCGGAGCACGCAGGGGTCTCCCCTAGTAGTATATAAACATCTGGAGCTAAAATTAACATCTGTTTGTAAAACATCTTTATTGTATCTATAATGTCTCTATTCGCCTATACTTGGCGACTTCAAAGGTGGTACAATATTACTGTATTTAGTTCATTTTATAGTTACTGTATTTTCCCGCTAGAGTGTAGCACCTCCTGGATCGCCTTTTTTATGCGCATTTTTTCGAGTTTAAGCGCATTTTGCAGACATAAGACCTAGCGCATTTGATTCCTGACGTCAAAAAACCCCTATATTCAAATTTTCATCAAAATCGTTGGCGTCGATAGCAAGACCCCCAAAATAAATTTATGAACAAATATACAAGAATTGCTCGTTTAGTAAGATAAGATAGCGCATTCGATTCCTGGCGTCAAAAAACCTCTAATGCAAAATTGTCATCAAAATCGTTGGAGCCCAAAATAACGAGATACCCAAAATAAATTTAAAAACACATATACAAGAATTGCTCATTTTATAAGATAAGATAGCGCATTCGTTTCCTGACGTCAAAAAACCCCTATATGCAAAATTTTCATCAAAATCGTTGGAGCCGTTACGAGATCGCCAAAATAAATGTATAAACAAATACACAAGAATTGCTCGTTTAATAAGATAAGATTAACATCACAAAATTAAGGCTAAGTAAGAGGGGCCAGGGACCAAAATTTAAAAGTTTAGAAAATCGTATCCCGGGGGAAATCTATTGATATAAGGAAAACCTGATTTAGTGTTCCAAGACTATTTCCGAAATACCCGAAAATATGCATTTAGGGGGTTTTTTGACATTAGGAATAGAATGCGCTAGGTCTTATTTCTACAAAAATGCGCTAAGTAGCTCTTTTCGACTATATAAACTCTGAACTTCTTTTATATATCACCTTTAAAGTCACTAAGTAGGTGAATAGATACATTATAGATACAATCCAGATGTTTTACAAACAGATGTTAATCTGTTCATTTTAGCTCCAGATGTTTATATACTATTTAACAAACATAAATCATCAGCAATGAATCAGGTGGTATAAATTTCAACTTATTTCAACTTAAGTTAATAAGTTAATTTTTATGTTAGGTTGATACAGAGCAATGGGAATTTGCTGATTACTGTATATACTAAAGATGGGGGAACTGTCATTAAATCCGATGGAAGAAATTGAATTGCCACAAAATATTATTTCAAACAATAATCTAATTGATAAAGTGTTTGGTAACTGTTTTGCCAGTGAAAATTATGAGGGAATGAAAGGCAGAGCAATACTCGATAAACTCAATAAAGATGTTGACAAAATTAACGAAGATATAGTGGCCAAGCTTCCCGGAGAGTGCAAACTCTATCACAGTCATGTTACGGTAAAAGACCAACCTGAAGGACCACTTGAATTTACAACAGAATTTTCTTAACACTGACAACATTTCAGACTTACCACCGCATGAATTGAAATTTTTTTTAAATCGTCAATAATGCTGTTGCGTAATTTGGATGTATCAGAAGGCCTATGTAATGGTGTAAGACTCGTTGTGACAAATCTGTGTAACAACATAATATATATAATAAAGGCAAAACTCTTGACTGGAAAACAATCTGGCAAAGAGGTACATATACCAAGAATAACTCTAGACTCATCAAAAGGTTATCTAAAATGTACCATGCGGCGACACCAATTTCCAGTAAGATCTCAATACACAAATGACAGTACACAAACCCATGACAATACACAAATTTCAAGGCCAAACATTCTAATTTGTCGGCATGGACTTAAGATCGTCAGTTTTCATTCATGGCATGTTATATGTAACATTTTCCAGAGTTAAGGGTCTGCTCCAGTAAACAAGAAAGCACTTGGAAACGCAACTGCTTCTCACTGTATCCCTATCTAAACAGTGCAATTTCTTGCAGCTGAACGCTTTGACATTGCCTCATTTCAAACCATTTTATAAGTCTATCTTTTGTAATTGAGTGTTGAAAGAAAAACTGAATATTCTTTATAAAATTTCGGATCTGGCTTGCAAATTATTTTTCATTATTAATTGTTTATTGTGTTAGGAAAAAAAATTCAAACTTGTACTTACAAAATGCCAATTACATAACAAATCAAAAGCATTTAAAAAAATGTAAATTGCAAGACGGATGCGTATTGTGACTGTGCTTAAAATGAGACCTTACAAACAGTTTTATGATAAAAAGTAAACGAAATAAATGGTTTGAAATTTAACATTGCTCATATGGGATAAAAATCCAAGATGGCCGCCACTACAGCAGACCCTTAAGCTACCAACTACGTTAGAAGAAAGTCTTCCAAATGAAAATCCTCGACATACCCGCAATATAGTACGGAAGGAAGTATTTGCTTAAGATCAGATTTAGTCGTGATAAAACTGAGAGTATTCAAATATATACGTAGTAACAGATCAACTGTAAAAATTACTATAGTATAGCAGATATTATATTCTAATAAAATGTTAATTGCACTCATGTTTTTTTTTAAATTTAAATAAACAGTTCATATGTACGCAAGATCGAAAAATATTCACATTTATTCAGTATGTGAATCGTGTTTAAATACATTTTTCTAAAAAAACAATTTTACAAAAAAAATACTGAGCAATGCTCGGTCGCCCAGGTACTTCCAAAAAATTTAACAATGCTTGTTTAATGTTGTGAAGAAAACTTTCTTCATTTAAAATAATAGGTTTGGATCTGTAAAAGGTGTGATTTACCTATATTTACCAGTAGATAATTCTTCTTAAACCAAGCGTTCATAACATTGAGATCTTGTTGCCAGTATAGCTTTGCTTGACTATTTTACGTATATTTACATCTAAAACACAATAACGCATCAGCAAGTCATGCGCAACAGTGATTTCAAAACTCTTCAACGCATATTAAACCTTATGTGTTCCGTACTTCATTGCGTCAATGATGATTTTCAGAGAAAAGAATAGTGCAGTAGTCAAATGCTTGATTTTATTTTACAGAATATGTTTATCCTCGGCCAAATTGGTATGGTTACCGAATAGGTCTACGAGCATTTGATGATACAAATCAACAAATTTAACTACTTCAACCTAACTCATATAAAATACATACAGGATCATCGAACGAAAACACTGAAGAAACAAGTGAGCAGTTTTGTATTAGAAATAACTTTAAGTACAACTAAAATATGTAAATTAGAAAGCTTACTGTTTTTATCTTATATCATGACCAACAATTCTACAGAATCTGCTATACATAATTTACTAGATGCTATAACTCGCTCGCTGGATAAGAACATGCATGTAGCATCTCTAATGTGTGACTTCTCAAAGGAGTTTGATTGTGTCAACCATACAGTTCTCCTTTATAAACTTAACTATTATGGTATTCGTGGAAAGGCAAATGATTGGTTGCGGTCATGCTTGACATGTAGAAAGCAAAGAGTAGTATATACAGACTCTTACGGATTGCACTGCTCCTCTTGGGAAATAAATTCTCGAGGTGTGCCCCAGGGATCAATAGTGGGTCCTTTACTGTTTTTGGACTACATAAATGACCTGCCTTATAAAATTGGGGAAGCAAAAACTGTCCTGTTTGCTGATGACACCGCTTTAAGAATTTTTGGGAAGAATAATATTAATCTAGAAAATTCGGTTACTTTATCACTGATTATGGGCGAAAATTGGTTTTTGGCAAATGGTCTAAAACTAAATACAAATAAAACTCGGTTAATGCAGTTCAGTTGTAAACAATTAAAAGACAAAATTTCAATTAATTTTTTAAAACCAAGTACAGACTCGTCAAAATTTCTGGGAGTGGTAATTGATGAAAACATAAACTGGAAATTGCATATTACCTTTGATTCAAGTAAACTTAATTCAGCTTGTTTTGCACCACGTACTATTTCACGTATTTCCAGTCCGGATACAATTAAAACAGTATATTTTGCATATGTGTACTCTCACCTCAAATATGGTGTTGTTCTTTGGGGGAGCTCGGTAGAGTCTGGGAACATTTTTTCTATCCAAAAGAGAATTATAAGAATAATTTGTAATTTAAAAGGTAGGCAATCTTGCAGAAATTCATTTACGAAATTAAAATTTTTAACTCTTCCATGTATATACATCCTGAATGTCTAGCTCTCTTTTAAAAGTAATTATATGGGTGTCGATCAGTACAAACATGGATATTCCATGAGACGGCAAATGCTTCAATACCCAGTACATAGATTAAAGTTGTTCGAGGACGGGGTGCGCTATTCTGGTGTTAAATTGTACAACAGGTTGCCAGACAATATAAAGGAAGTGCCTTGCATTAAATTCTTTAAAAATAAACCTAGGGCCTTCCTTGTAAAGCAGGCATTTTACTCGGTGGAAGAGCTCCTGAAGCTTTAAATAGATTTTATAGTTATTTTATGATATGATTACTGTATGATTGATTTGAAATTGTTAATATAGTTATGTATGTCTTATTTTTATTACTTGTATTATATGTGTATATGTGTATTAATTTGTATTCTGTATACATATTTATCATTTGTAGGTTTATACATGACAACTCGAATGTATACTTGCAGCAATGCTATTGTAACCTAATGAGGCCAATAAATAAATCAATCAACAAATCATTTTTTTCAGGGTTCTTACGGTCCTTGAATGTCCTTGAATTTTGTCTGCGGTATTGAAGGCCTGGAAAAGTATGTAAATTTGATAATTTGAGAATAGGTCCTTGAAAAGTTATTGACGTTATCACAACTGGTTGTTTTCAACAGTCGTCATTCAACAAGTGAAGTAATAACAGAATGTTTTAATAAATTACGGTCTGCAAATAATTTGTCAAAACTCAACTTTCTCCAAATGTTATTTGAAAGTTTTACAACACTGTTTGTGGACAACTAAAGTGTGATTTAAATAGCTACATTCAACACACAGGCAGTTGTGGCCTTCATACTATCCATGGGGGCTTTCAAAAAAGGTTAAGCAGCTTCAAAATGGGATATTTGTGACACACTGTCTACTCTACTCAAAGACTCACCAGCAAGGAGAGAAAACTTCACAAAAGTTACAGGTCCGGCAAACTTTCCATTAATATTCTGCAAGGTTCGTTGGGTAGAAAATACTAGTATCGGTAATCGAGCTATTGATATTTTTCATCATTTTGTAAAAGCTTTAAACAAGCTTCCAAATTCCAAAACAAAAACTTTTGAAATAATCAAGTAAGCAGTAAATGACACTGCAGTACCGGTAGTTGTTAAATTTCAAGTATTTGTTTCTATAGCGAACCATTTTTACGATTGTATCAGGCTGATCACCCCATGATTCCTTTTAAGGCCAAACGTTTAGAGACGATGCTCAGAAAACTGATGGAAAGGTGTCTTAAATAAATAAAGGTTAGCTCTAAAAGGCTTTCAGAGCTTAATTTGGATGAAAAATAAAATAAAAAGCCTTTTCACAAAGTAGAGGTATATAGTTTTCTACTAAAAAAATTTAAAACCCTTTTCAGTAAAGGAATAGAAAAAAAAGAATCTGAAGCCTTGTTGCTTCGCAAATACTGTATTGTCAAAGTTTTCTGATTGAAGTATCTGAGCCTTGTTGCAAAAATCTCCATTAAAATACTGTGTTGTACAATTTTCTAAAGATCTAAAAGTTGTATTGATTAATTGGCTATACGCCTGTAGTTGTCTCATTGTAATTACAAATGCTGCTTCAGCTGATATTTGGTAATCTTGTAGACCTAAAATACTTTTTTTCTTTTAAAGTCATAATTAACTCTACTAAACCTAGATATTTTCCAAATTAGCTTATTTTTTAAAGGGATAAATGTAATAAAAGTAATATTTAAATTGAAATAGGCCACTTATCTAAATATTGCGGGTCTTTAAAAATTATGATAAATCTGGAAACGTTCTTTAAAAGTCCTGATTTTTGTTAGTTATTTTTTTAATTTTTATAAAATTTGATTTGGACTTGGACCCTTGCGGTTTTAAGATGTAGTTTATGCAATGTTTGTTTTACGGTCATATAAAAGATTAAAATATTCTATACAAATGCCTTACTGGAATAAGAAAACTGTAGGTCGTTTCAGTCGAAATGAACTATCCGATGGACACCTACTTAAACCAGATGCACTGCTCAGGGTCACCGAGAGCAAGCCAGGCAACGGGCAAAATTATTGACAAGGGCCCTCTTCCAATATTACAGGATAATTGGGATTATAATACAGTAATTTCTATCTTACATAGTTTTGGAGAAAAATGTTCTAAAGGTGTTTTAAATTTAACATTTCCGAGACAGGGCCATCCCAGTCCGCTTAAATTGTATTACAATCTTGGAAAAATTATGTAGCCTACCGAACAGAGCAAAAAATTACTTTTTGTACATTTTATTTGCTTCATTTACAGCATAACCTTTTTACAAAGAGTGTCGAGGGAGAAGTGAAATGTGTAGCAGACAACGGTAGCGGGGATATAAGTGGGAGTGGACCCGCTCGCTCTAACTCCTACCAAGTCCGTAGCCAGGAAAACTTTTAGGAGGGGGGTCAGGTCAGCACCGGGGATTTGAATTTAAACCCTTTTAATACGTTCACTGCTAAGGACGCACAGACATGTGAGCTTGACACTGGACACTATGAGAAGCGGCCGGTGCACAGTGCATTGCACGCCAACGGGGATATTGGGAGTACTTTCAATACACAATGCATTGCGTGTTTTGTTAGTGTAAAGTATTTTTGTTGAACCTTCATAGTTTTCTTATTTTAGATAAGATCAAGCTCACAAGAGAGTAAGGCTGTAACCTACTGCATCCATGTGTATTGTACGTTGCAGTTTAATCAAGTAAATCTAAATATCAGTATGCATGCAATGCACAAAGATGTAAAATATGTTGCTAGATCCTCTGTTGTGTTGTCTATTTAATAATTTAGTTTGCACTTTTTAAACCTAGTATTAATTTTTACTACTAGATTTCGGGAGGGAGGAGGTTTAACTCCCTAACCCTCCCCTGGCTACGGCCTTGACTCGGACTATCTCTTCCGGTTCCACATCGGCTTTCATGCGTCCAGCAAAATAACTTACTCTATTTCATATTACATATAAATCTTCATATTTAGCATATCTGTGCACTCAAACTAATAAAACTGCTTAGTGCACATCTAAAGAATATTAAGTTTTGAATTCCTTCATTGGCTTCATTGTACGACTATCTGTAACTACAGTCTAAAGTTCCCGGGCCCTGGGGATTTTGCCCCCTCTGGCCCTTGCTCTCGTCGGGCCTGGCACTGCAAATAGTGTTTTCTATTAGTTTATAAATTTTCTAACAGACGCTTTTTTTAACAAGGCAGTGTTTTCACTAATTCCTTAACACGTTCAGTGCGGAAGACTCAACATATGCGTCTTTGGGGAAGCTTTTTATGTGGCGGGGGAGACGCCTCATCAGTATCTCAAATTTAAACAAATACACTAATCAGCTGGAACGTATAAATGTTCACAACATATAAAATTAATCTATATAAAAACAGACACCTCAAAAGTAGGCCTATAGTTAAAGTTCAATATATTACTGCGCAAATGATTGAAAGGAAGATTTTCCTTTTGGAAATACACTTGTTTACAGTCCGAGTTACTATTAATTGGTAAGACATTTCTGTCATATTGAGTTAGTGAAAAATGTATTTTATGGTAACTTATTAAATTTGTACTTATTGTTAGGCTGCCTAAGTGCCTTTACAGTATTTTGCATTTCTTCCTTTGTAAAATCTTAATTAGTTTAGGGCTAGTAACCCAGGAATGTACAATATACATTCCATCAGTTCACTATTATAGGAATGAACATGAACACAATGTCTAGGATTCCTTATAGGCCCTAAAAAACGGGCAATTTCACATTCTAGTTGACTGAACATAAACTAAAAGAGGTTATTTTTCTCAAACTATTAACATTTCTCCTGAAACAGCCCATACCTTGCAGTTTTAATGCCAACCTAGGAAAGATAGGTTGGTAATATATCTGGTAGCGAATAAAGTAACAAAAATTTGAGTTTCTACTAGGCTATCCAGAAAGTGCTGCTATCCAGTAGCGAATAAAGAAAATTAATTTATATTATAAACAGAATATTTTTCAAATCTTGAATTTAATATGTAAATAATGGAAAATTGAGTTTTAAATAACAAAACTTACTAATAAGTGAATAATGAAAATTCAAAAGATGAATTTTAACTAAAATTTAATGTTTTTATGACCCTTTGTTCTTTACCTGCATCTCTTCCACATAGCCTACTAATAACATTAACACCAGTAATGTAAATGTTTCATTAATTGGTGCCGCAAAATGATTTTTCAGATATAAACTTGTTTACACACTATATTTCTAAAAAAAAATAATTTTGGACATTGATAAGATAATACCGTTACTGTTGTGTATAGGGCAAAATATGAATAGCACTTAGACAAGTCTATGTTAAAATTTGTTGGGCACTTCAGAATAAATCATGTACCTTCAAAATGAAAATATTAAAGGTGTCAGTCACTAAACTCAAAAGAGTTTTAACTTAGTTACTTTAAAAATGTTTTTAGTGGCTAGTTTAGCAAACAAAAACCAATAAAATAACTATTCCACAGTAGAAAGTGGCAGACTGTGCTATAAGAACATTATAAAGAAGAAAATATTGTCTAGGCTCATAAATGTAGGCCTAATTCAACAAATATCTAATGTTGATGAAACGCTTAATGGCTTGTTAACACAGCCGTCAGCAACAAATACTATGTTTCATTGTGCTTTTTCAAAATGGGCTGTGGCGTAGTTTAAAAAATGTAAGTTTTGTTAAATAACTCAGTTTGAGTAGCTTTTATGCATTCAGCACAGGGTTTTTAAATCTAAACTTTTTTCTAATTTAACCAAGAAAATATGAAGTTAACAATCATGGGGTAGTGAGGTTTCGTGCAATTGTATTCCGTTGATTTTCTTCAAACTAAGCAGACCCAATAAGGTCTAATTTTATTTATTAAGAGTATTTTATTTATTTTTTACATTTTTCAACTTTACTTGTAACTGATAAAAACCATACTTTATATAAAGTCTTGGGGCGAACCTGATAATTTCAGATTTGTAATTTTAATACTTCCATAAAGTTTGTAAGAGTTTTATAAAAGCAATCAATATACAAGAAGTGTGACCTATGAGGTCTACTTAATGAGGTTAATGTTCTATTACAATTACAACACCAGTGGCGCACCCAGGGGGGGGCTTTGGGGGCTTAAGCCCCCCCCCATGGGCCATGGACCTTTGGTTAGCTATATTAATTTTTCACTTTTTTAAATATAATAAATGTAATAATAGATTGAATCAAAGAGTGCAAGCGTTTAGTAAAAAGTATTTAGGTCTATGTATACAGACAGTACAACCACTGTGTAGTTTTTATAAAAATGCCTTAATTGAAAGTAGCGGAAACAAAGAAAGCCTACTCAAAGCTGAGTTTGAATTGTGGCACAAAAGCTTCAAGACCCACACCAACATACCAAGTAATGCAATTGATTTGTTGAACTTATGTGACAAGGACTTGTTTCCTAATATACACACATTGTTGAGAATATTGTGTACTATCCTTGTGACTACAAGTACAGCTGAAAGGTCATTCTCTACATTACGTCGATTAAAGACCTATCTTAGAAATACCATGGGTACAAACAGACTCAGTGGCCTGGCAGCATTGAACATTCACCGGGAAATTGAAGTGACTAATACAGAGGTAGTTTCTGTTCTCAAAAAATCGTCCAGACGTCTAGATTTCATTTTGTGAATTATTATAATCTTGCTTTAACTTACATCTCAATTTCATTGTGTTATCATTAAATTTACACATTCAAAATTTAAATTGTATTATTCTTTCCCAAATACTAATATTGTATTTCTATGAAAACTTCAAAACTACTTAAAGGTATAAATTATTCCAGGGGCTCATTTCATAATAAACTACAATCTAATCCACAAGCTTTACCTTGTAATTTCAAAGAGATTTCCATTGAGCTAATAGCTGATTTACTATAATATTATTATTAACTTGTAGTTTATCATGAAACAGGGCCCAGATAGTTGCTTCTAGCTTACTCAATCATCTGGTGATCGTGCAGCATGCAGTCATGTACTTTTACAGTCCTGCAGAACAATATAGTAATAGGCCAACTAAATTACTTAGGTATTACTGGTCATTAAAGGTCATAATGGACACGTTTGATACTAGGGAAGCCCCCCCCAAACCAAAATTCTGGGTGCGCCCCTGTACAACACAATATGTACTTAGTTTTACAAACTCAATATTCCTAGAGCCAAAAGACTGTAAATTATCAAATAATTTGTACAATTTGCATAATGAAAACGCAAACCACTTAATACTTTTAAGAATTAAGAACAGCTGGATGGTGCATAATGTAAACATACTAATACATACACAGCTGACCTAATGTTGATTTTTCATGTTTATCATTATTTGTGAAAAACTATGATTTTCAACAGAAAAAGCCTTAAAAACAAAATCAAATTTTTAAACTAATGTTTACCTTTTGTTAGCAGCTCTAGAGGTCGAAATGCACACTTAAATAACGCACACCTAAATAAAATCACACCAGTTTACAAAAACACTCAACTTTCAACTTTATATTTTTTCTTGTGATCAGATGGTGGCGGGAAAAGGGTAATTATTATGAACCAAGGCCTCCTGAATACCTTGGAAGATGGTCTTGGATGAGAAAGGCACTCCAAACATTGCATGCATAAAATAACCAATTGCCTTCCCCGGTTCTTAAAGAGTTGTATATTATATAATAACATAGATCCAATGCGATTTTCTAGAAGAAAATAATTTACTATTTGTAATTTTCGTTTTCAGTGAGATGTCTTTATTTAAAATTGAAGGAATTTTGTTTTATTTGTTTATAAACCTAATTTGTAAATACTACCCATCTTACATATTTGGTTTTGAAGCTGGGATTACTGATTTCTGTACAAGAAGTGCTATTTCAAACATACGCAGACACACTTATATATAAATGATTTGTGTATTATAGTAAATGCAACAATAACATCCATTATGGAATTGTTTGAGACAACTATACTTTTGTAAATGGATTTATTCGGATAATGTCTAGCCAATAACATTTCAGCTACTCTTTCGAGCAGAATCACACTATCACAGTAATGTGTGTTTTTCCTTCTTCAAATTTGATAACTTTTACAACTACCTTTTACCTAAAACATAGAAAAGAATATTTAGAATATTTTTGGACAAAGCTTTGAATATTCTGGGGTATTTTTACAAGCTCCAGTTCTCAAACCTGTCTTCGAATATTCTCAATTAATTATTCTATTTAATTCCGATTTCCAAGATTAGGATGAAAATAAACTATAAATACAAATTAACTAGAATGTGTTTAAGTAATTAAAAATTTCTAACTAAACAGAGGTAAGTGCTTGAAAATAATGAACAATAGTACTGTAGTGTAATCTGTAAATTTGTCTCCCAATGTCAGATTATATTCCACAATAGAACGACGAAATCTACATGGTATTGGTGGTTGACGCTAAATAATGGCGTTGTCACACAAGGTCACTAGATAGTAGGTTGTAACATACTAAAAAATAGTAAATACTACTAAGCTATGTCAGTATTGTTAAAAGACTTTAAAGCAAATTAAATGTATTTCATCGCAATTTGCACGTTTGACAGTTTCCTACATGTTACAATATGAAATATAATAATTGTACATGTGTCAGCAACAATACAACAGTATATACTTTTATTACGTTATATATCTTTGTAAAGCAATATTTTATAAGGATTTATTTAGAAAGAAACAATTGATTTTGATTATGCTATAATTTTATAAGATAAACATTTATTAATAAAACTGTGAAAAATAAGTAACGTAAATTAGTTTCAAAGGGTAAAGTCCTGATTCTGGTAAGACTTTAAACGTTCTGGGATAGTTTTACAAGCTTCTGTTGGCAACA
The DNA here is from genome assembly GCA_018207615.1 of Philaenus spumarius. Taxonomy (NCBI): domain Eukaryota; kingdom Metazoa; phylum Arthropoda; class Insecta; order Hemiptera; family Aphrophoridae; genus Philaenus; species Philaenus spumarius. Next base: position 30,309 of record JAGFPH010001870.1, read on the forward strand.
CTGGAAGGAAGTAGATTTGTTTGTTCGAAATCGAAAGTGGAAGGTTTCATTTGACGGGTATCTAGTTGAAATTGCGTGTATTTCCTATAGGCAGTGTAATAGCGTATTTATCAAACAGTATATTCATACAAGGAATAGTTTTTAGTCGTTTTATTCTATAAGTTCAATTTAATTATTTAAAATGCCAATTAATGACCCAGAACAATTTGATGCCATGTTGTTGGCCATGGCGCAGCAACACGAAGGCGGTGTTTCAGAAGTAAGTTTAAAATATAAATACACATTTGGCTTATTAATCTGCTTTAAAACGACAATTGTCTTTTGCAACCAATCAGTTACTTACAATCTTAATAGTTTGTTACGATGAATAATGACAGCTAAAAACTTAAGTTTTTAGGTTAGAATTGTATGATTTGTGCAAGTTGAAATTTCTATCTGTCATTGATGCCTATTTTGATATTCGATAAGTACCGTGAGTTCTAATAATATTGCTACTTAATTGGTCTAAAAGTTCACATAAGTAGGCTATGAATTTCATTATAATAGGTGTAATGATCATCTATTTCGCCTATAAAGATACCATTGCTCAATATATACAGTAGGCCTACAACACCAAAGCATATTAAAATTCTCAGCAGATTGCCAAAGAGGCCTAAGTTAACAAGAAGTTGTTCATAAGAACATTTATGTACTTGTTTACATGTAGGCCTACAGTAGGAACCTAAACGTGGAAATATGCATTAGCCCTACTAGTGTAATGCTGCTACTATCTGCTCAAAATAGATATAAATGAGTAGAACAAACTAAAAATGGTGTAAATTTACTTTACTACCCTCAGTTAGAAACACTGAAGCCCCAACCACAAGTTCGGTGAATAAAACTACACAAATAAACTGAAACACATTTAATTATATTGTTATTTTAGTTCCCTGATGAACATTTCGGTAACCAAGTAACCGTCATCAACCCTCAGTTGATATTTTTTAGGAGTTGGAGTAGCTTTGCCAACCTAAGCACATTCTGAATGCTGGTAAACATAGGCCTATTGTGGTTAAAGACTTCAAGTTAGACTTGTAAGTTAGAACTTCAGGCTGTATTTTTTTAAATACCTGTATTTCAGTTACACACAACAACTTAATTGGTGTTACCATCTTAGTCTATGTTTACAAAGTGAAAACATAATGTGACTACAGATTGTAATTTAGGGCTTTAGGTTTTTTTAATTTTCATCGATTCAAAATACATTGATGCGCAGCAAATACATTACGGCCTTTTTATACACATCGGATTGATTCAATTTATCTTAGCGTGAACATCGATGTATATCGAATATACATAGTTTGATGTAAAGTATGGTAAACATTAAGTATTAACTACAGTAATCTATTATACAATTTTATAAAGTGAAAATTGCATGTTCCTGTTTTGTTATAGGCTTTATTATGTATTTTATTAAGTAATGTTAAGTTGTAGTAATAGCGGAGTCCAGCAATTGTGTTTATTTACGTTCGCATGTGCAGTTCGATGTCATTGGAAAGATACATCTAATATTTCCTGAGTTAAATAAGTTGTAAATTGGGTTTAGGTTTAAAGTGTTTTATTTTCTGTTTTTTATAATTAGGCCTAGGCTAGGTACATAAAATTGTGTAAATTATATTTTCTGTTTTCATTTAATAAAGTCCTCTGTCATAGCTCAACCGCTATGGTACTTGCCTCATAAGCAAGACGTCCCGGGTTCAAATCCCGCGGGGGACCATAAAATATTAAAAACCCAAAAAATAATGCTCGTTAGCCGAAAAGGCACAAAGTGGCATGGAAAGCAAAAAAAAAAAAAAAAAATTCATTTAATAAAGATGTCTAGAATTATAATTAAACATTACAATTACAAACGTACTTGAGCATTTTTTTTTGCGTAAGCCGGCATTACGTTTGCGCCTTTGCCACAATATGGCAAGAGATCGTAATGTAAACTTTCGCTCATAAAATCATCTAAATTTTTAATTCATAAACGATAATCTCTAAAGATACTAACTACATAGGTAGACCTATTTTATATCTGTACTAGGGGAAACCCGGCGTAACTTTACTATTCGATTCTAGCCTAATATTTTTTCAGACAACGACGTTGTTTTACATTCTACTGTTAAATGTTGAATACAGGTAAACATACTGTGACTAAATAGGTTAGGTCAGAACCTTTTAGGTATTTTTTAAATTATTATTTTTGCATTTCTGTTAGCTCTAGGTTAGCCTAGAGTCGAATAGTAAAGTTCCGCCGGAAACTCTTGCGTGTTCCGCACGCCAACCCTGTTGGAACCTTCTATACACATAATCTTGTTATGATTTCTTTATAATAAAGGTGTAGGATTAATAATAACCCCAAAGCTAAGACGGTTAAATAATGTTAAATGTTCAAACCAAATTATTTCGTACTTTTTATAGCAGCAGTTATAATATAGGTTAAAAGAACCATTAAGGCTCAGGTCTACACTTTAATAAAAACCTAACCTAAAAGTTAAAAATACAAAGTTTGAAATTAGCTGTAAATGGAAATATTAAAGCAAACAGCTGTTAACTGTTATTTTATTCAATTGTTTGCTATGGTAATAAATGTTAATACATGTGTTGATTTATCAGCCTAGGCCTAACTTAAGAATTTTTTCCGACTAAATCTACAATATATTGAAATAAAAAATTTTGTTTATCCAATTAAACTATAGCCTATGTTACTCAGGGATAGTGAAGCTTTTTATTAGTAGGCCTAAAACTATTTTTTCAATCGGTTCAGTAGTTTCAGAGATTAGCCTACCCCCTACATACAAACAAACTTTACCTCTTTATAATATTAGTTTAGATTAAGTAATAAATAAAAGTTGAGTCCCCTAGTATCTGCACAGAATATTGAGTTTTGAATTCGGGAAGAGTTAGACTATAGCCTATTGTGTATTTAGTTTATCACCTGATAGTATACTTTCCTTTCGTCGTAATCTTAATTAAAACCATCCTCTATAAGCTTACAATTATCTTCACATAGGCTACACTACACCATTAAATCTACTTTGCGATAACATTTGTAAAGCAATAAAACCTAACCTGTTCCAACCATTTTTTTAAACAAATTGTGTAGTGGGGTTTATTTTTAAATTAGCCTATAGGATAATTCTCACTTCTATATGTAGTAATAAACTGATGTGCTAAAAGAAAAATCTATTCAGAATAACATAATATGAATCTTGTTCTTAAAATAAATTTTGTAATATACTAAGTCTGTAATATTTTATTCCCTTTTCAGCTTTTGGATACAATTTTCTCTTTCCTTGCTCGTAAAACTGATTTCTACACGGGTGCTGAAGAAGGAGCTGCAGAAAGAGTAAGTGAAAAGGAGATACAGTTAAACTTGATTATAGCATCAATAATAGAATGGAATGTTGACATTCCGTCCGTGACATTATAAAAGATCAAAAGGAAAATTGTTTTGTTAATTTGAGAGAAAGGTTGAAATCTGTACAGTAAGGCTACTCATATTATTAAACAACATTATTCATGATGTTTATTTATACAAAAACTACAATTTCCTTTTGTAATAACACACTACAGTTAGAGTCCCGGTAAATCGAGCTAGGCCTTATTTTCGTTGAGTACAACTCAAATTGCAGAAATATACTATTAGACACGTTAGTGTGTAAAGTTTTAATAAGTAGGAAATAAGGTTTAAAAATTTTAACATGAACTATTACAGCATTAGGCCTAGGCCTCCTGAAAAATACTAGTATTAAAGTATTAAATGTAAAGATTACTGAATGTAAGGTAGTTATTGTAATATAAGTAGAATAAATGTTTTTCTTTTTTTTTGTATGATGCGATCGGAAAATCCTGTAGCGTGCAGGCAGTAACAATAAGAATCATAGAGACTGCAGTATGTAGGCTAGACTTCCTTCTATACAGTACAATGCTCCATCACAACTAACTGTCGAGCCAGGTTCTACAATTGGGTGGTTTATCCCGCATTTCAGTCTCATCATGACGCTTACTGAGCTTACGAGTTTAGTTACACACAGCCGATCGTAAATTTAATTATTCAGTGCGAGATCGCATCTTAATAGGTGACGTTTACTACAGTATTATACATTTACATAACATTAAAATTAAAAAAAAATTAATTAATATAATAGTTCAGTAGGCTTACCTACCTTATATTATTCTATCGGTGACCTGTTTTCATTAATTTATTTGATGCGTTTCGAGATGTCTAATTTTGTCCATCCCATCATCAGAATCCCTCGTTGAATGGAGCTCGTTAAAACATTTAGTAAAAAAAAAAAAAACAACGACACATTTGAAACACAGTTAATAGGTTATGGCTACCAATTGTCGACTGCCTGTCCTTTATCTGTGCGCACTCGGAACTATTATTTGCCGTTGGCTTCCTTGATTTTTATCACTGTGTAGTATAGGGTGTTCCAGTCGAATTTAATTGGTCTTGTTGTTCTTTGTTTTTGTTTTCTACTTTAAATGTATTATTGGTTTGAAGGTTTTGCCAAAGTCCGTGTAAAACTGTGGTTTCCATCAATTAAATATCGCTCATACTAGGACTTGTTACCCGAAACAGCATTTGCTGTGCCAATGATCACACGATGTTGAGTGAGCTAGTTAGTTCAGATGTAAAAAATTTCAATGCTGGATGACCTATAGTCCAGGCATGCAGAATATGTCCGATCGCCCGCATGAGGTTCGGGGGAAATTGGGACTGAGATGGGGGGAAATCCATAAAAAATAAGGAAAATATAATTATTTTATGGAAAAATAGGTAAGAAATGAATGGAAACAAAGATTGGCCTAATCGGTTTGTACGATACATATACATACACACCAACACACGCACACAAGTCTGTTGTCTGCTCTCTGCTGCAAGTCGGTCAGGGTTCCTATTTAATTTTCACCGCATAAAATATCGTACAGCCGAGCCGCCAATACGATATTTTTGTGCCGGTTGATGAATGGCAGTTTCCAGATTCTTCACTGGCGTTCAAATACTTTCGTAGGTATTAAATAATTATTATGATACCGGTATGCAAATTTTGATTAGTTTCGTACAACTGATATCATTCAAGCGATAAGAATTAAATCATATTAAACCTAATTATACAACACTAATTAATGCATAGGCCTATAGGTATTACTGATGTTTTTATTTTTTTTTACCGAAATTCGAAATTAGTCTTTAACAGTAAAATGTGTAGAAAGTGATGACTCATTTGTTTCCTTTTTCATTGCATAGATGGGGGTAGAGGGATGGAGTATAGGCTACTGTTATCTGTTATATCGCTTATCTTTCGTTTCAAGTTTTTGACCCAGCAGTTTATAAGTAGCAAGTGGTCTAAGTGGTTGTTTATTACTGTAATGTTTAAATTTATGTAGTGATTTTTTCCGTCGCAATTCTTTATTATTGTGATGTAAGCTATAAGAGTCAATGTAGTGAACCATCGGAGGGTTATTAAGAATTATATTTATAATGTTTCGTAATATTTGCAGCAGTGACATTGGTAGGTAATTCGGTACTAATTGAATTGGAACTAATTATAAACATACTAACATTTAACTTTGTATTTACCACTTAAGTATTAGACCTACTTTAAACATAATAAAATAGCAATAATCAAGTTGTATTTTTATTGTTTTAAACCTTTTGGGACCATCTGACGATATTTCACCTTAGTTAATTAAGTAAAAATAATGCAATTAATATTTTTTGAAGATTTATATTAGCATTTATAATGAATGTAATAATAATTATTAAAACATAATATCAATAAATATGTTGAAATAGATAAGCAAATTGTGTTAGTCTGGCGCATCTGTAGCGAATAGCGATCAATTTTGGGGATGTTTTTAGTGAAAAAAGTGTGTTCTGGGGAAATTTGTGTGCTAAAACATTTTCTGCACCCCTGCTATAGTCTACTGTCTTACCACCCAAGGCAGATATTCGCCAGGTAGTTCTGTCTGGGTGCTGCTCTTTATTAACACCATCAATTAATTTTTGTCAGTAAAGAGTGGGATCTATGTGGTTTTTCTATTATCCCATTATCTTTTTATCTCATTCCCTTCATTGCAGCAGTGTTTATTGCTTATTTGTCAAGCTCTTTCAGAAGAAAGCAATGCGTCCACAGTGGGTATAAAGATAAAACATTCCATTGACCAAAACAAAGGCCCCCCCGTTTGTCATCATCCGATTCAACAGTTTTTGCTCTTTGTGATTTGATTTCAAAATGATTTGTTTTATAAAGCCTTCACCATTTTCCTTATTTGGACCGGAGATTTTTCACTCTGGGTTTTTTTTCTAAAGGCAATGTTTTTTGTCTTATAATGGCAATGTGCTTATCATAAAGTGGCGCCACTAACTCACCAAGATTAAATACCGTCATCGAGTTGTAAGGGTTTTCACTGAATTGCCACTTCTCTGATATGCTTCCATCATTACTTTTTCATCAAGTAAAACGGCACATTTTCATATTACCACTAAACATATTGGTTGTTCCACTTGCTGCAATGTGTGTATATTCGTGGTAACATTCAGAGGTAGGATAAAACAGCCTTACAAAAATTAGATAAACCAGCGATACAAATTATGGAAACTTTAGCAGTTTGAAAGGGCTAAGGTTCTATTAAATAAATCATCTCCTAGGCCTAAAAATCATCTCTCGCAAAAAGTTATTTGCATTTTGGTTTTCATATTATTACCATTTATTTTCAACTTTATACAACTAGAAATTATTCAAAGTTTCTAAACACTTATTATTTGTATAGCCTAGGCTTTTACTTTTAAACCTTTTTTGTTTGGCGTTTGACTTCTTAAATGTCTATTTAAGAGGGTGATATTAAATTTGTTTACAGATGGTGATGAGTAAATTTACAAAGAATCGCGACGTTGCGATGGCCGAAAAAGCTAAGAAGCGCAAAGAAAACGAAGAAAGAGAGAGAAAAAGGAAAGAGCGCCAACAACAGGCGAAGGAAGAACAAAAAGCACAACAGATTCAACACGAAGAAGCAAAAATTGTTGAACTGTCTGAAGAGGAAGCAGATAAATTACAAAAAGAACTCGATGATGTAAGTAATTGTTTTAAGCGTTTTTTTGTTAGTACTTTTTTAGTATTCAATTCAATTTTTTTTCTTAAAGCAAAGATTTTAGGAAGACTTTTAACATATTTCCTAATATTAATACTTTGGTTTTTATGTTATCAGAGGCCTACAAACTTTTTAGCCTAATGGCTATACTGACTCCTCCACTAAGGGCCAAGACTTAGCTAGCTCATCATACCAACATAATATAGTTTTGAATTACAAGTACATTTTGGTTTCGGGACTAGCAGGCGAATGACATATGTCGCAGAGTGCGGAGCTGGACACTGCTCCATTCACAATTTCATTTAGTACCTACGGGCGAGTGTCAAGGACATTTTTGACGAGCTCCTCGCTGTCGGTTACCCCTAATAAACTGGTTAAAGTAATACAATCGTTTCACCGCCTCATTTGAAGAACCTTCTCTACCACACTTGACTATGTCCGGAAGCTCGCACAAGAGTGGTAAGACTCATCTTATTACGAGACGAGCCATCGCCCGGGTACCGACGGCGAAGAGCACGTCACAAATTTCCTTACGGCAGAGATAGCTGATGCGCGTGATGTGTATATGTATTGTTGTGACTACATACGACCAAGCTAGATGTATAATAGTAGAGAAGTTAAGTGCAGGATGTGGCAAAACTACAGTAGTACAACGCCATATTGTGGGGATCAGAGGAATTACTAAAAAATGTCATTATGTGCTTGGCCGGATTGGTGGTGCTTGGGATCCGTATATTGGAGATCCCTGTGTTAGATGTTGCTTAACCCTTTCCCACGGATTTATAATTGGCTCCAAGTGCCTCATACCAGACCTTGTAAATAACCAAACTTATATTCAATTAACGTATTAAATCATGTATGGATCCACTATAGTTATTATTAAAAGGTTCTGGCTCTATGAAATTTAATCTATCGGATCATTTCACTGAAATATTAATATTATGCTTATTACTAAGTCTTTTAGCTAAACATAACCTTTTAGCCGGCTGAGAAACATTACCTTGGCCTAATTCTTCTTCTTCTGATTTATCCAGTACACTTCAAAATCACTAGAATCGTAATTTAAATCGGAAACATAATAATAACATAATAATAAAAGTAATAATTTACTTGTTGCATAATTTGTATTTGTGTTGAATATTGGTGACACCAAATTTACAATAAGTTTTGACTGTAACTTTGTGTTGGAAACAGAAAAAACTGGAAACTGCCACAAATGTTAGCCCCAGCGTTAGTTCCGAGTCTGTAAAGAGTGATGGAGTGTCTAGCTCAGGAGATAGCAAAAAGGACGAAGAAGAAGACGAAGACCCGATAGAAAAAGGCAAGCTGAAACCCAATGCTGGCAATGGCTGTGATCTTCCCAACTATAGATGGTCTCAGACTCTAGGAGATATTGAGGTAAGGTTAGGTTATTTCTGTACTTTTCGCATGTTTTTATATTGTTTTGTTTGGTACAGTTTGATTCTTTAAGTTGGATCATAACCTATGCGGGACCATTTAGTCGGAATTTAGTGTATCCTCAGCTATTGGAAAGATAGGAGTGGCGTTCTGAGTGATCATTTATTGTTTTTCATCGTGGGCGCGGATCTTTATACAATATCCGTCATACTGTGAAGCAGGAACTGTAGATCGGGCATTTGTTTAACCCTTAGTTAGGACTAACGTAGGTAGGCACCAGCGGCAAAATCACCGCACTTTCATTTTCCAGAATTTCTATCGCTATTTTGCAGCATTTAAAATTTGGTAGGGTTCCATTTTGGTTATATAAGGATATCAGCGTACAAACATGGTCGTTGGGTCTCGGATCGAAGGATGCCCCCCGGTAAACCCCCCCCCCCCCCATGTGGATTTGAACCGGGTACATTTATGGTATTTTATGTTTTGGTAGATTTTGGGGGAACCAAGCAAGCTATAAGGTCGTGTAAAAAAACAAAATGTGCAGAATAATATCCTACGTTTATTTTGTTATATAAAACTCCAAAAAAGTTTCATTGTCGTACGAAAAATCTAAAAAATAGTTGCTTGTGGTTGTTGGATTTTTTGGGTAGCGAACTCGTCCGAGCGACGTAGACAAACATCATGTGTAACAAATCGGACGTAAAATGCAGCCACTAGAGTTCAAACTGATATATATATATATAATTTTTAATGACACCCCAAAACATGTTCTGAGGCCCATGATCAGTGCTCATTTACCACTCCCGACCTTAGGTCTCACCATAAGGGTCACTGCAATAGCTCATCTTTCTTATGAAAATTTGCTAATAAAAAGAAAAAAAAATTAAAGCTAATGAATGTAATAGGTCTAGCTGCATAGCGGCGGTAGAGAATGTACAATGGGAAATAAAAAAATCGCAGCTGAACAATGTTTTTGGCAACACAGAGCGGAGGAGTGTTCAGTTGTACTGACCTAAACAATAACAAGAAATTACGAAAAACTTACACTTAATTTTGGGACGCTAGTGGAGGAAACCCCAAAGTTCTTGCAGCACAAAAGCGCCCTAGCGCCAAGAGACCTGCACTGATGCGACCGTTCACTTCTGCAGCTCGCCACAGACTGATGATTCGTTAAAATTAAGCAAGGGGGGCACCTACCTGCTCGAAAAAGGTCAGAAGAAAGATACCCGGAACATTGTCAACAGTCTTTGTAACAGCTTTATTTTAGTTTTTCTGAAAATGAGGGTAAATCCCCGCCTAGCTAAGCGTTAATTCTTCAGAGCTTCAACAACACACACTTGAGACAGCTGTTGTTACACTAACTATATGTAATCTGATGACCAAACCAACCTGCTTTCTAAATATATTTTAGTATTAGTTTTTCAAATGCTGAGGCAGTTTTAGGCTAATAAATAAAGTGTTTGAGTACTCACTCCGTCTTGTGACTTACTTGTAACTATATGTTGCACGTTTCATATATCTTCCGATTCTTCGTGAGGGGCAAGGACGTAGCCGGGGGGGTGGAGGGGTGTTAAACCCCTCCGAAATCCCGAAATTTTGTAATAAAAATGAATACTAGGTTTAAAAAGTCCAAATTAAATTTTAAAATAGACAACACAATAGAGAATCCAGCAACATATTTTACATCATTGTGCATTGCATTCTGATATTTAGATTTTCTTGATTAAACTACAACGTACAATACATATGGATGCAGAAGGTTACTGAATTACTCTCTTGTGAGCTTGATCTTATCTAAAATAAGAAAACTATGTAAATATTCAACAAAAATACTTTACTCTTAACAAAACACGCAATGCATTGTGTATTGAAAGTACTCCCAACACGGGGGTTGGTGTGCGAAGCATGCAATGCATTGTGTATTGAAAGTACTCCCAATACGGGGGTTGGTGCGCAATGCACTGTGTGTCGGCCGCTTCTCATAGTGTTCAGTGTCAAGCTCACATGTGCGTCCTTAGAAGTGAACGTGTTAAAAGGGTTTAAATTCAAATACCCGGTCCTGACCTGACCCCTCCTAAAAAGTTTTCCTGGCCTAGGAGAAAGGACGTTAAAACACTACAAAACTTACACATCACAAACAATTAACATTAAGATACACGACAGGTGTACACCAACGGTTCGGGAACGAGTCTGTCCAAATTGTAAAAACTTTTGGACACCTTCTACATTTTCCCACATAATTATTCCAATCCTCAACACGGAATCCATGTAATATGCTGGATGTACCGTCTTATATGCCTCCATTGAAACACAATATTTTAAAGTGAAGAAGGCATAGGTAATCCGTCTAAGTTTGCTCTTGAAGATATTCTAAAATAATGTTTTAGTTTAGTGGTTCTGTTAGGTATGGTAATCAAGCAAAATGCCATAGGGTTCAAATTAAATGAAACAGCAACATCAAGTCAGTGGTTCAATTTTAGAATGCTCCAATTATATTTATTTACACAAATACTCAAATTAGGAAAACATATCACTCTTGGAACATAGGCCAACACTTATACTTAATACATTTCATATATCGGATATGAAGACAGACTAGAATAACGGTACTTCTTGGTCCATCAAGAAAAATTGCTTCCAACATTCTGTTATTAAGTAGGTGCAAGATAAAGGAGGCGGTCGCTCTAATCACAGGACATGGCCACCTTAGGAAACACATGTAGAACATGGGAAATTTCACTGGAAATCCTAAATGCAGGAAATGTGGCCTGCATGAGGAAACCGCAGAACATCTAATCTATGAGTGTGAGAGGCTGGAACAGTACAGTTTTATGAAACCTTTGATAATTGAACAAAGGACAAACCAAACCTCAAGACAGCCTTGTTAAAAGGATTCTTAAGTTCAACGGGCTTATGGATCTTGACAAGGTTAACTGAGGGATCAACATCCTTACGTGGGAGCGCAATAAGCCCTAGAGGCTGACGTGCATAAGGTTCTGAACCGCCCACAGAAGAAGAAGAATAATGGTGTTGGCAACTAAACCAAATTATGTTTATGTTATCAACCCCAAACTCCAAATTCAATGAGATTTTAACATTAAACCAAAACCCTTTGTTTTGCTCACGCAGTATGTTGTTTTCAATACGTCCTAGTCCCGTCCTTCACTCGACTTGTAACGGCTGTTCCAGACGTTCTAATGGTCCAAACTTGGATCCGTGTAAAGATCCTTGCGTAGCTGCGCTGCTCCACGGTGTCCAATCTCCCGACCTCTCGCGTAGCAATACTGGCCACCCTTGCAGCCTCTCAGCTCACTGGCCTCCTCCCTGCCCGACCTCGTAGCAAACTGATCTCGATTCTAGATTAGGGTTATATTTATCATCTAGACGTCACAATGATAGTTCCGCGTTGCACGACCTCTTATGAGACCTTGTTGATATTTCCGGATTCATACCCTTCTACGTCTGTCTTACATAACCCAATGCCTTTACATTAAATATACTAACTCTAATAATGAATACAACTAAACCTACCCACAACCCTCGATTAATCCTTTCTCGAGTCATCCAGTTCGCAACCTTTTTTGAGTTACAGCACCTTTTCGAGTCACCCTTGCGACACCCCACCATAAAAACACAAGATTTTATAGTACAATAAGAGCGGAATAAGAACTATTTTTTTATAAAGAGGATAAAAGCTTTCATTCCTACGTAGCTACAACGGTAATTTTTATCTTTAATGATAATGTAAATTAATTTGAAATTCATCCTTCATTTGTTTTTACAAAGGTCTGGGATTCTAGGAGGCAGTTGAGAAAGGCAACCAGTCATGCCGTCCTCTAAAGTGCTTTCCAACAGCCTTTGCGGTTTTACATTTTTTTTATGGTCATTTGTTTGAAAATCCATGTACGCACATCCACGAAGTTGAGAATTGGAAAAGAATGTCGATTGCTTGCCTCGACAGCTCAGGATTTCCGCTGCAATACCAATCCAAAAGCTTTTCAGTGGGACGTCATTGAACTTTAAGTATAGAGTTCTTTCGATCCTCAAATCAATAAATTCGTGTCATTTCCTCTATTAGCACCATGTTGGAACACGGCAGTCGTACTTTTTATGCCCGGCTAGTTAAAGTATTTGTCGAGAGAAAGTTTCGAGTTTATCAATTGATTTTTAATGACTTGCAAAATAGGTGAGTGTGAGTTTTCCTCGCCAGAAAACGGCGGAAACAGTGTTTTCTTGTTCCAAATTCTTCAGCCTCGTAGCGAAGTTCTCTCCAAAGGCAGGAAGTTTGTCTGGAAGTTAAAGTTCCATCAAAAGGACATTGCAGACCAGAGTTGACTGCGTTGAGATGTTGATGTCCGCCAGGTAGGCTGGTCTTGTCCTACAGTCGTCATCTGTAAAGAGAGGATAAAAATCTTCATGACTTTCTCACATGAAAAGAGCAAAATTTCTTCTTTGAGCTCAAAAAACGCGTGAGAACATTACGAAAACCTCAACCTAAATTAAATTTTAAAAAATAATTATAGTTTATTAAATTTTATCAAATTAAAATTGTTTACGTTTGAAATTTAAAATAATGCCAAATAAATTGAAGGAACAAACAAAATTATACAAAAGCGATTCAGATCTCAAAATCTTAAGATGGGGTTCATGAAACCCTGGTTGCGGACCAATGGTTTAGACAGTCATAAATTCTCCTTTGTTTTTAATTTAATTTCTTAATTATTAACATCTAGTTCTCGTATTTTTACTCTTCACTACTAAAGCTGTGATCAAACTGCCCCTCAAGTAGCCACGATTGCCTCGCCCTACAACCGTCTACCTACTAGCTGGTTTATTGTTCTTAATTTTTCACCACAAATTGAACAGACAAAAACTGTGCAGAGAGCAAGTTGTGTTTTCGTTTGACTTTTTAGTACGATATTTTTTTGTTCTCTTTTACCAGCTAGGATAAAATAAATACACACAATAGTTCAATCTCAATTGAAGTCGGATTACTCGCAACTACTGCTGGTGCGGCAGATAAAGTTTATGAGTGATAGAGGCTTATTTTCTTTGTTTCTATTCTGACTGGGCCATATATTTTGCTCGTAAGTGTCTTAGCGAATTAATAATGCTACCTACATAAAAGAATCTTTGTTCAAAGCACATACGAAGGAGGTTCAATAATTACCGAGACTTACTGGAATGGTGGGAAAACTACGGAATACTGAAACTGTGGGAATACTATTGGATGAAACTTTTTGAGGACCAAGTTGACAACTTTAAGGGGCGAATTCAATCACCTGTTTGAAAGAAATAAAAACAAACGTAACTTCTCTGTTATCTTCTCTCAAAACACGTACGTCAGAGGAACGATATTCGGTGGTAAGGTTTTTGTTATCCGAATGTGTGAAACCGAAATTTACTTTGAGAACGCTGAAGCAGTACGTAAAGTGTTTACACTTCCGAAATGTGTATAAATGGATTGTACAGTTTATAGCGGGCAGACCAAGCATGTCACCGATATTCATCTTTCTGGATGACCGGTAGAAACCTTGAGTGGTACGCTGCAAAAGTGTATAAATAACCTTATATATCGAGAGAAATGTATAAAAGTCAATACAATTGCTGATTTTGGTATGTTAGAGTTGGAACAGTGAATTCAATCTTTCATGTCAAGTTAAATTATCAAAAAACATGTTCGAAAGGGGTTCCAACATACAAGTGCACAAAGCATCCATGTACGCATTTGTTCTGAATTTAAACAACAGTTTTAAAGGAATGTAATTAACTTTCTAGACCGTCTTGTAACCTGTGATGGATCGTCAATTCGCCACTATAAACTTGAATCCAAATGGTGAATTCTTCAGTGTAACCATCCTTATTCGTCCACGAAAAAAACGTTCATAATTCACACGTTTTCTGATAAAGTGGTGTTAATGGTATCATAACCCATACAAAAACATTTTATCAAAAATTTTATTGGGGGTTTTGTGCCACATCCACTCTACGGTCGAGACGGTGAGGCACAAAACCCCCAATAACTTTCAATAAGCTATCATATTTTAAGAAAATCAACTTCACAAGCTTACTGAAAGTCGTAAACATAACCCCAAAGTATAATCTAGGCTAGGTTTTGTTTTGGTATTACAGATGATGGGTGAAATCAGCTGTGATATTATATTGTTACTCGTGTACGTATGTATTGTATGTACGTACATACAGACGTACACTCGCTTTTATAGGAGTTGATTTATTTTTCCGACTGGCATTTATCAATAATCAACAATAATTTATTGATCTCATTACACATTCTAAGAAACTGCGGTTTCGCAATGGGCAAAATTCCGTAACAGTTACGATTGGAATTCACCAAAGGAGTGCTATACTTCAAATTATGTATTAGATTTTCTTCTCTGTCTTTTGTAAATTTGTCGAAGGAATAGCTTGGACTCCATTTTAGGTTTGTCATTAGTAATTTGAATCTCTTGGCAGAACAGGTTATGCTAAGTATTTGAAGGTGTGGGATGTTATAAGATTGAGCCTTGTTAACCCTTTCCCTGGTATTCATAATTGACACCAAGACTTAGTGCCTCATACCAGACCTCTTAAATGGCCAAATTTGTCACTTATATTCAGTTAATGTTCAAACTACAATAAATAATTAACTACTTATTCAATATACATGAAATATTTACCATGTCTTAATATTATATTGGTATATACAAAATTTGTATATTTATTTACCTAATGCAGCTCTGAAATTTTTTTTAAGTCCAAATAATAAACAAATTGAAAAATAAGTTAACTCACAGTTATAACTTTTACAAAAATGTTAGGAGACACTTTATATTTGTTAGGCCATAAACTGTCTGTTTTATTTGTGTTCAATTACTACAAAACTACATTTAATGAATCAAAAAATTAACCATGTATTTTAAATTCAGTCTAGCCATGTTTTACGTGACTCTTGGTTTACAAAAGTCGTGCTACGGATGATTATAAACACAGAGCTAAAACCCTAAACAGCTGGAAGAAATAATAAATGATATACAACTGTACTGTAAAATGTTCTCTTGAACACGTTTCTGAAGTTAGTTTTAAAATATTCCAACAGATTGCGAAGTTATACACATTAAAGTTCTACTAAGGATTAGTACGGAAAGCAAGTAAAAGAAAAAAATGTTTAGTGATATTTTATAAATTTTATACATTATATCTAATCTTTATTGCTGTGGATGTACTTTAAAATTCATAAAAGTATTTTTTGTAAAATAACCATTTGTTTATTTTCTACAGAAAAAATATTTTCCAAAATCAGAATAAAATGTTTGATGTCCTATAAAACGTACAAAAAGCGTCTGTTTAATAAAAAAAATGTGTATACAACATTATGTGTATAGGATTATGTTCGTTATAACATTGTAAATCTATATATCCTATTACTTTAAGGGGGCGCTTCCCTGCCCGCCAATTGAATCTTATTCCCATAAGAGCAATGCTCCAGAATAAGTAATTTTTTTCCGTTAATTCGTGGAATAAATTTAAAAATTTGGTTTCATTTTGAAGTACTGTCATATGCGGATGTTGATTGCCGAATACATTTTCAGAAACCGTTTTATTGTTTTCATAAACGTATGATATAAATAGTAAAAAATAGTAAACTTTCTAAATTTTTTACTCAGTTGCAAAAAGAGATATTGCAAAAATCCTTAGCAATCAACACCCACAATCTATTTTACTTTAAGAAAAAAAATACAGCTTTCGTTTTTTAACAAAAACAGCACAAAAATATGCTTAATAGTGAAGGTATGTTTTGGTTATTTAACATTGAAATTGGTACCCAATATCGTAGTTTTGAATGTGGAGAGCCGAGCCTTAAATGAGCAATTCTTGTATCTATATTTGTATCTGTCGCGGATCTCGAAAACGGCTCTAACGAATTCAAAGAAATTTTGTATTTCGGTATAGTTTTGATTTTTAAGTACACCCATATAGTTGTATTTCGTGTAAAAACGCAATTTTTTTAGAAAATCTAATTTAAAAGTTGAAAAATTTTAACATAGGGTCTTATGGGTTGCCATGTTGGTTACAAAATAACAAGGAAATAGTAAATAAAGCGATCAAAACAGCTGTTCATTACATAGTTTTTAATTTCTGTTAAAACAAGCTAATTTATACTTTTTTAGCACGTTGGAATTATAATAAATTGGGCCTGATTTAACAATTTATTTTGTCAAAAAAAAGATAAACTTGGCAAAGGTGGATAAATTTGAATAGTCAATTTTGTAATATAGGCCTGGCTCATTTCTGAAACATAGTATAGAGGTTACGTTAATCCTGCAATAATTTTTACTATATTTAGGCCTGGTTTCAAAATTTTAGTTGACAGAAGATAGTAGAACTAAAATCGTAATGAAAGCCTCTCACGTTTCTAAAGCATGTATTTGAGGTTGTAATTAATCTTGTAATTACTGTTAATATATTTAAGCCTGGTTTCATAATTTTACAAACCTATATACAAACGAGCCAAAGATTAACTATATTCTTTAGTGAATTTTCCAACTGCGAGCGAAGCGAAGCAGCCATCTGAGGCGGGGTTGGGACACGAAGTATTCATGGCCAGAGCCCCTAGTCCTATTACTTTAAATGAGCAATTCTTGTATCTATCTTTGTATCTTTTTATCTGTCGCGGATCTCGAAAACGGCTCTTAATGGTTTTGATGAAAATTTGCATACCGGGTTATTTGACGTCAGGAATTGAATGCGCTAGGTCTTATGTCTTCAAAAACGCGCATAAAGTCTGAAAAAGCGCATAAAATTTAAAATCTGAACTTCTTTTTATACCTTCTTCTTTACCTTTCAAGTCACTTAGAAGGCGAATAGGTACAGCTTCTTCAAAGTCACTAAATATTCGAATATATACATTATAGATACAATCCGGATGTTAAAAATACTGAACGATGCTCGTTCACCCAGGTACCCATGGCGCGCTGTGCCAGTTAAGTTTTGTTTATTTTTTCACGTTGACGGATTGGCCACGGTATGGATCACGAAAGACTCATCGAAGAAATTCTCAAGTTTCCCGTTATTTACGATAAAACCAACGAGAAATATCGTAACTTTGACTATAAGGAGTAGATTTAGAAAACTATCTCATCCAAATTACAAGGTAAATAAGTTACAAGTTATAGGTAAATAATTACTCAATTAGTCATTGGCCAACACACAGCCGTACTACGGTTAAGTGTGGTCTCACCGAGAACGAGCCAATATATGACCAACACTAGGTCGTGGTGCGGTGCGTCATTGTGTCCCAACCTTAAGGCGAGGTCAAGAGCATTTGCCGCATATAGAAATTATGTCTTAACAAGTCAATATGTTGATATTATTCATGAAATCCGCCTATTCCGAATTCCCGCTAAACCGAACAGTGTTCGGTCCCAATTAGTTCGGAATAGCGGGACCGTACTTATTCCCAGATAAAGTTAATCTTTCAGTGAGTAAGTTTTGAGAGCTTATCAAATAAGAGCGGAAGTTCAATTGTTTCAGGTAAGCTAGTAGCGCGATCTGGCCGTAAGCGCAAGCTGCCTTTTGAAACCCAAACACACGGTAGAGGACACTACTATTTGCCGCAGGACAGAATTAAAATAACACAATAACTTACATTTGGAATTTAATATCAAAGGTTTTTGTCACATTTTCACAACACATTACACAAGCATTTATCAACTTAAAATCTAAAATATTTAAATATCCTTAACTACTGTATACTCTAATTGCAGCTTTAACTCTAAAAAACAGATCACAGCTTATTCATACATCTTGCAATACGTCTTAGCGTTCCCTCAATGAAAGCTCTACATTGGAAAACAGGAATAAATTAATTTTGTTATGTAAAAAAATATAAATTCAATATGTGGATTGATAACGTCTCATTACCGGGACTAAAATTAAATACTGAAAGGGCGTAGTCTACTTGTAGTTCATGTTAGCTTGGTAGAGCGCGCTCTCACTGAAACAGAAAAAACATACGGTTGTTAAAAATGTTATGTAAAAGCTTTGTTTTAAATTTAAACTTAGAATTTCTTTATCAGAATAAAAAGTATCAACAGAAAATGTTTGGTAATATAACAAAACTAGCTGGCCCGACCCGGCTTTGCACGGATAGACAAATCAAAGTTAAATGTATATTAACAGAAAATATATTATATTAAATAAATATATTACACTATGTATTTCTTATGGGGATTTTTAGTAACTTTGACCCCCTCCCCCCCAAACCTCCCCTAAAATTTTGATTTTTTTAAAACTCTTTCTTAGCGAGCACCTAGGGCCCTAGAGGAAGCTACATAATAAATTTCATACCAATCCGTTCGGTGTTTCTTTTTAGTAACTTTGACCCCCCCAAATCCCCTAAAATTTCGAATAGGTGAAAACCTTTATTAGCCGGCACCTACGGCCCTAGAGGAAGCTACATACCAAATTTCATTCCAATCCGTTCGATGGTTTTTTGTAGTAACTTTGACCCCCCCAAACCTCCCCTAAAATTTCAAATTTTTTTAAAAACTTTCTCAGCGAGCACCTATGGCCCTGGGGTAAGCTGCATACAAATTTAATTCCAATCCGTTCGATGGTTTTAGAGAAATCGTGATTTTGTAACTTTGACCCCCCAAACCGCCCTAAAATTTCGAATTTTTTTAAACCCTTTCTTAGCGAGCATCTATGGCCCTAGAGGAAGCTACATACCAAATTTCATTCCAATGCGTTCGGTAGGTTTTGAGAAATCGTAATTTAGTAACTTTGACCCCCCAAAACCCCCCTTAAAATTTTGAATTTTCGGAATCCCTTTCTTAGTGTGCGTCTAAAGCCTATAAAGAGCATTAGTGCCAAATTTCATGTTTGTAGGCCTCGTGGTTTTGGAGAAACTGTGATGAGTCAATGGTCTTTGGCTTTTATAAGTATAGATAATAAATTCTTCTGATTCCATAAAGAAAAAATTAAATCTTAAAGAATCCCTTTTCCCCGTCTTTCTGCTACAGTTGATTTCTTCCAGAATGGTTAACCCTTTAGAGACTGACACATAAATTCAAGTATAAGCCTGGAATACCAGGGTATATTTTCTGATTTACACAGACATTTACTAAAATTGGTAAACATTACGAATGGTTTAGCTAAAGCTAGTGAATTTAGAGTACTTTTCCGTTATACCGACCACACCTCAGGTACTTGTGTATTATACGGACCGCACATCGAAACCACTGCCAAGGGAAGGAAACATACTGTGACTAAATAGGTTAGGTTAGAACCTTTTAGGTATTTTTTTTTGTCATAATTTTTGCATTTCTGTTCCCATAGATTAGCCTAGGGTCGGATGGCAACAAAAGTGCAAAAATAATAATTTAAAAAATACCTAAAAGGTTCTAACCTGACCTATTTGGTCAAAGTGGTTTCGATAAATAGTAGATAGGGACATTTGGTGTGGTCGGTATAACGGAAATGTACCGAATTTAGTGCTGTTTTTAGCTAACAAGTTATCCTAGCATTAAAAGCTGTACAAATATTTTGTTTTTGAAAAAATAAATTTTAACTTTTAGCGTTTTTTTTTTTTTTTCAAATATTTTTTTGAGTAGGCCTCTATATAAAGGGTGATTTGCGGGAGGTTGGCACAACTTCAGGAGATTATAGGGGAAGTAAAAAAAGCCATATTGTTCATGGACATAGGTCCGGAAAAGCTTTGTTTTCTAGATATCCGCTGTTTTTTTTATGAAATAATTCATATCTAGAGAAATGTTTGACTGATTGAGTTCAAACTTGGTGTGAAGTTTAACCTAACAATGATCTGTTTTAAGAAAAATACGCGATTATGTCCAATCATGCGATTCAAGATGATGGCAGTTTGAAAATTTCAAACCTAAATTACTCTAAAACCGTAAATTTTAACAAATTTCAAGGTACCTTTTTTGTAGCCCTTTTGATTCCTTATCGGATGGTGTACTTGTCAAAACAATCGGATGAAGGATAATAGTTAAGTTAATGATAATAACAGCATATGTACATACGATATTGTTGTTTACTGGGTTGTTATAGTATGCCGGGTTGAACAAACCAATTATTACACATAACTCTATTATGTCCAAGTTTTTTTTGTTCACATTTAAACATTCATAATCTACACTAAGAATACAACATATTATCAATATACTTACGGTCAATATAGTATATAGCCGCGATTAGTCCAATGAGGAACAAACCGCACATAGTCGTCACCACTGCAGTCAGCTGATGTTTTTGACAAGTTAAACAACAGTCTACAGTAGTAGGTTTACTTTTCCTATGAGGTAATCCATTGACAACAGTAAAATGTGTGGACGAAGCTATCGATACCGTGTCTAACTGTTTCTCGTGTCGATGAGGGTGAATTTGTGCCTGTTCTAAGCGAAGTGCTGCGAGATTGGCGGCAGTTAAAAGAAGCGATCCTGAGGTTCCACTCTGGAAAACAGAATTTATTTCTTAGTTTTACGTTGAAATTATTGAGATTTGTAAAGAAAAAAACTTATTTGAGAATGATTCTGTTCCTAATGATTGGTTGTTCATATTTTGATAATTTTATTAATTCGGTCATTGGCCATCTTTTGTGTTTTAAAAATAATATACAGGGTTATTCAGAGCTATGCGGAAATGTCTTGGTAGCTCATTCTATCGCTAAAAATAAGAAAAAAGGTCATATAAACATAGGCCCGAAAAGGGCTCGTTTTCCAGATATCCGCCATTTATATCTAGAGAAAGGTTTAACTGATTGAGTTCAAACTTGGCATGAAGTTTAATCTAACAATGATCCATCTTAAGAAAAATAAGCGATTATATCCAATCATGCGCTTTAAAATGGCGGATTTTTGAAAATTGGCATTACTCAAAAACCGTACAATTCAACAAAAAAAAGACACCTTTTTTTGTAGCCCTTTTGATTCCCTATCGGATGGGTGTAACTCAAAAAAATCGGATGAAGGAGTTTTTTTAGTAATGTAGGTTTGAAATTTTGAGCAACCGAAATATTGAAATGCATGATTGGATAGAATTGATTATTTTTCTTGTGAAAGATCTTTGTTAGGTTAAACTTCATGGCAAGTTTGAACTCAATCAGTCGAACCGTTCTCTAGATATGAACTATTTTGTACAAAAAACAAAATGGCGGATGTCTGGAAAACGAAGCGTTTTCAGGCCTATGTTTATAAGAACGTTTTTCTTATTTTTAGCTATAGAATGAGCTACCGAGACATTGCCGTTTATTGTTAGATTGTTTTTTATACAAATACTTACTGTTTCCATAAGTTTAATGTTATTATAATAAACTTGTAGAATTAATTATAACATCAAAGCTAAGATGGAAACACAGTTAAATGTCCATTCATTGTAAGAAAATGTTGGTTCATCCGTCTAGGCCTAACCTAAAATTATTGTGTGTACAATTAATTTATTTTACCAGCCTTAACGGCAACATACATTCTGTACAATAATTTTAGGTTAGGCCTAGAAAGTAATTTTAAGTCTAGGCCTAACCTAAAATTATTGTACAGAATGTATGTTACCGTTAAGGCTGGTAAAATAAATTAACTGTACACACAATAATTTTAGGTTAGGCCTAGACTGATGAACAAACATTTTATGTTTCTTGAATGTATTTCCATTCAGTGCCATAGCAACCAATTTGATATCGCTTTTTTCGTTATTCGTATTTTATATTTGTCATTGCCATAGGAACCAATTAATAACACTCTTTTTTTGTTACGCATTACGTTTTCTATTTGTTAAGTCCTACCGCAACCCGCGTTAAGAAACTTCGTTCCAAAAATAGAGTGTTGCAAAATATTGCGATTTTATTACAGTGCCTGTTTTTGGAAAGTAAAATTTTTCGGTTGAGTTATTAAAAATATGACACAGCAAAGACGATTGGCAGCAAAGATTGTGATCTAAAAATATTTGGTACTTACGTCCAAATTATTATACGGAGGCTATTATTTTTTTAAACGTTGCTAGGTTAGGTATTGTTTTAGTAAACAATAGAAATGCAAGAATAATAAAAATAAATAGGCTAAATTTCTACCTATAGTATTTAGTCACAGTATGTTTAGTTGCTAGGTTACTACTAAAAATAGTATGTGATAAAAAATGTCTAAAAATAGTGGCCTCCGTATAATACGTAACTACCAAATATTTTCATACTTATGTGTTTGAGAAGTAAAAGTTTAAACAAATACAGTTGATGAAAAACTATTTTACAGTTTTCTTGTTACGAAGTTTGTTTACCTGAGTGCTAGATTTACTTGAGGGTACACTAGATGAAGGTGATAACCAGTCCGAGACGGTCTGTATCGAACGTTCACCGTGTCTGTCAGAGTTACACGAACACGTCGTTGTATTTCTACAAAGCGCTGGTCGTGGTATGAACCATCCTCCAACTGCTGCTTCTAGGCCGTTGTTTATCACAGGCTCTTCGTCGACCTGAAAGCAATACAAGCAATTAATACCGAGAAAAGTTTGGTTTTCTAATTGACATGGGAACACTGAAAGCCACGCACATTGAGAAGTATATCCCTTGACATGCAATGGTGGTTAGAGTGTTCCTCTTAAAATAAATGCAAATTCTAATAATAAACAATAATTTCAGAAACACAAAATTTGTATCACAAAACATGTAAAGTATACCTAAACGTATCGCTGGTGATGACATTTTTCACATTCAGACAAAACCAACACTAACTATCAAGATTAAGTGAACTTATAATTATCGAAGAAGACCTCTCAAACGGCGTATGTTTTATAACATCGCATATTTAATCAAAGAGTGTCTGCTGTCCGAGGCAGAAGCTAAACGACTATAGTGATGATTTCGCAATCGTACTTCATCGTCTGATTGCAAGTTATGATTTTATTATTAACTAGGGGAGACCCCTGCGTGCTCCGCACGCCAACCCCGTTGGAACCTTCTATACACATAATTATGTTATGTTTTCTTTATAATAAATTTGTAGTATCTTATCTTCTAAAGCGAGAGATAATTATCTGTCTGCTAAATGGATCTGGAATCTCCGTCTAAGGATTTTTGATTTTATATGGGGCTTTTGGCCACGAAAAATCGATTGGAAATGGTCACCAGTCTGGTAAAATTCGTTTTCTACGTCTTTTTATTAAATTAAAAAGTGAAATTTGTCCATTTTAAACAATACAAAGCACAGCTGATGCAAATGTTTTCAATGTCATTACAATAATCATCTGTTTTCTTTTAAACGAAACACAGCTGATGCAAATGTTTTCAATGCCATTACAATAATCATCTGTTTTCTTTTAAACTGTATTTTATTAGAGGTAAGTGTTATAAGTCGATTGTTCCACACTTCAAATGCCCAGGGTTCATAAATTAAACTACAGCATCGATGGTGGTTCAGTGGTATTATTTAATTAATTTAATCTCTAAACTTTTAATCACAACTTTACCTACATGTATATATATCATCACACTAAATCAAAGTCCAATTATTACTTATTACTATAATTTAAACATACAAAGATCAAACTTTACAATCTTATTAATCCTAATCATATTCAACTAATTAAGTCCCAAGACAGAGCACTCTAAGTAACGGAATTTTTAAACACAATGATATATAAATTAGTTGGCTGTACTTCCAAATTACACCTTTATGTAACCGTATTGAATGATTATACATATACTATCTGCTCACCTTGTCACCGTGTCCCTTCAAGGCAAAGGTCTCCCAAGAGCAGCATATCAATGGGCAGAGCTTCCGCTGCCCCGTGGTGTCTCTAAGAGACTAACCCCCTTTTTAGGTCAGTCAAGCGTATCCATAACCATCCAGGTTACTCAACATAGCATTTTGCTTGTCTCAGCTATT
Organism: Philaenus spumarius; assembly: GCA_018207615.1. Classification (NCBI taxonomy): domain Eukaryota; kingdom Metazoa; phylum Arthropoda; class Insecta; order Hemiptera; family Aphrophoridae; genus Philaenus; species Philaenus spumarius. Next base: position 54,722 of record JAGFPH010001870.1, read on the forward strand.
GCTACACTTTTATATATCTTTCGCAATAGCTCCTACTTTAGGTTCTCTTCTTGGGACTTATAAGCTTTACATTGCTTCCTAATAGTAATAATAATAATGATAATAATAATAAAGCCTATTCTAATATTAAGCCTTTGCTTATGCAATTATTCCTAACAGTAAGCCTAATGTTGTATCTATTTATAGTTACCATGGCAACGAATACTTTTGCTAAATAAACATACCCTTTATTTAGTTGTTTAATGTTATAGGCCTAACCTAAACGATGTTCACGGAAATTTGCAATAATAGTTATTGAAATCATAGTCCTGCTTATAATCGAGCTTTACCTCGGTCTCCTGGTACTTAATAATAACCACAAAACGAAGATGGTAAATAATGTTAAATGTCCACATCAAATTATTTCATATATTATATAACAACAATTATAATAAAGGTTAAAAAACCAGCACGGCTTTAATACTTTAATAAAAAGCTAACCTAAAAGTTAGGAATACAAATAATTGCTTCAAAGTTTGAAATCAGCTGCTAATGGAAAAATTAGAGCAAACAGCTGTTTTATCTGTTATTTTATTCAATTGGTTGCTACGATAATAATTGTAAATGCATGTGTTGGTTCATCACTCTAGGCCTAACCTAAGACATGTTTCGACTAAATTTACAAATATTGAAAAATAAAAATTTTGATCGAAATGATTTATAGCCTATGTTACTCAGGGACAGAGTAGTTTTTTATTAGTAAAACTATTTTTCAATCTGTTCAGTAGTTCCAGTGATTACCCCCTACATACAAACAAACAAACAAATTTTAAGTTACCTCTTTATAATATTAGCATAGGTTTGGAGGTTTATGTGTTCTGCTGCCAGGAAACACTGCCTAAACCACGAAGGCATATGTGTCTCATGAGTCTTAAGTTGGCACTAAAACTGCCCTTTTTGCACAGTGCATATAGTCTTGAACGTATCCCCCCATCTTGTCCCATATCATCTTAATATGCCTATAATCAATTCAGAGCTCAGATAGTGGACCAGCTGTTATTTATTCATTGCTTTCTAGAATATTGTTACAATATTTTATATTTGTAATATCAATTCAACAGCAATAATCGAAATTAAACACTACTTGCTCTTTCTTGTGCTATTGCTGGTGGGAAATAGCAATTCAGTTGTACCGAAAATCCAATATTGCTAAAGTTTAAATTTTGACTTTGTGCCCATAACGCTAAATGAAGGACACGGAATGAAACAACACACGAAAAAAATCTTTAAAATTGATATTAGTGAATGTGTTTTAAGTTAATATTACTTTTGAGGACGATTCGTCGATATCGCGTCATTTCAGCAGCTCCTCCCAATACGGGTTGGCGTGCGGAGCACGCAATGCATTGTGTATTGAAAATACTCCCAATACGTGGGTTGGCGTGCGAAGCACGCAATGCATTCCTATACCGTAACGAAGCCAGCTACAAGAGCCTGTATCGTGATAAAATTATAGGCTTATATTTGCGGAGTTCAGGATCATCGCTTCGGAAAATACGGATACGAATTTCAAAATTCTTTGTCGCGTGTTTTATAAAACTGAATTTTTACAATGCCGGATCGTTTGTTTTGTTTGGAACGGCAGCCTTGTTATTCTCTCGAGTTAATTACTGTAATTAGTCGAAAGTAATTAATCCGAGGGAGGATACAGCAGGCCTTGGAGCAAAGAAGAAAGTTATAACAAGATTGTGCAATCATAATTACTCTTATTTACCTTTACATATTTATAGGTCTTCGGCTAAGAATGTGTAAATAGTGGTTCTTGGATAATTAACAGTGTCAACAAAGTTATTTACTTTGGAGGTGACAAATTAAGTATGTTGTTCAATACGTCCAGTTACGAGGATACGGTCGGTGGAAAACAAGATCTTAACAGATCAATTATTGGACCGATGTGATTAGAAAATAATATGTTTAATACGTTTACTTGTTGTGTGATTGGTAACAAGTAGACTGCAAAAGGAATTGTGGCGAAACTTTTAATGGATTTATTTAAGTACATAATTATTTTTAATTTTACGACCCTTGCGTTCTTTGCACTCCAGCGCCTTGTAACCTCCACGCTTATATTTAAAAATTAATTACTGGCATAAATTAAATACATTCATATACAGTGTGTCCTGTAAGTAAAGTGTAATAAAAAATCAAGTATAAAAGTTTTTCCAAAAACTCTTTGTTTCCAGATATCTGCCATTTTGTTTGTTTTACAAAATCAATCATATCTAGGGAATGGTTTGACCGATTGAGTTTAAACTTGGCCTTAAGTTTAACCTAAGTATGATCTATTTTAAGAAAACAACGATTATATCCAATAATGCATTTTAAATTAAACCTGAATTACACAAAAACCATACGTTTTAACAAAACTCCTTTTTTTTTTGTAGCCCTTTTAACTGTCAAAACAATCAGATGAAGGTTTATAGTTAAGGGTCTACTCCAGTAAACGAGAAAGCAACCGGAAACGCAACCGCTTCTCACTGTATCCCTATCTAAACAGTGCAATTTCTTGCAGCTGAACGCTTTGACATTACCTCATTTCAAACCATTTTATAAGTCTATCTTTTGTAATTGAGTGTTGAAAAAAAAACTGAATATTCTTTATAAAATTTCGGATCCGGCTTGCAAACTATTTTTCATTATTAATTTTTTATTGTGTTAGGAAAAAAATTCAAACTTGGTCTTACAAAATGTCAATTACATAACAAATCAAAAGCATTTAAAAAAATTAAATTGCAAGACGGATGCGTATTGTAACTGTGCTTAAAATGAGACTTTGCAAACAATTTTATGATAAAAAGTAAACTAAATAAATGGTTTGAAATTTAACATTGCTCTTATGGGATAAAAATCCAAGTTGACTGCCACTACAGCAGACCCTTAAGTTAAAGATAATAACAGTATACTGTACTGTGTTATACCACCATATTGTAGTGTTTACTGTATTGGTTTAGGATGCCGGGTTGAACAAACCAATTTTTAGACATAACTTAATTATTATGAACTAGCTGACACGTACGGCGTTGCCTGTGGTGGTTAGTATTTTCAGTCTTTTTAACGTAATTGTAATCTTTTGAAGTGTTCAGTTAGTGAGTGGTATTTGGCTTATATATATATACAGTAGATCTTAAATAATAAAAGCACTATTGTCATAATAATAAAAGATCTGAAATTATGATTTTAGTAACTTTGATCCCCCCAAACCCCTCCTAAAATTACGAAATTTTTCATACCCTTTCTTAGAGAGCGCCTAAGGCCCTAGAGGAAGCTACATACCAAATTTCATTCCAATCCGTTCGGGCGTAATTTGAGGATGATCAAAAACGCATTGAAAACGCAAGAAAAAATGCAAAAAACGCCTATTTCTGGCGTAATTTTGGGAGAATCTCAAACATTTTTTAACAGACTACTTTTAGGCCTTAAACGAACCTAAGTACCAAATTTCAACATTTTCTGCCAATTAGTTTTCGAAAAAGCTGAGAAAACGCAAAAAATCGCTAGAAAAACGCGAATATTGGGCGTATCTTTGGGATGTTTTCAAAATCCGTTCTTAGTGCGCGTCTAAAGGTCCAACTGAACATGCATGCCAAATTTGAACTCATTTGGTTCAGTAGATTTTTAGTTCTGCTGATGAATGAATCAGTGCCATTTCGCTTTTATATAGATAGATTAAAAGGGCTACAGTAAAGGTATCTTGAAATTTTTAAAAAAATTTATGGTTTTTGGGTAATTCAGGTTTGAAATTTTCAAACAGCCGCAATTTTCAAAAGCAATATTGGATATAATCGATTATTTTTCTTAAGATAGACCATTGTTAGGTTCAACTTCTTGTCAAGTTTGAACTCAATCGGTTAAACCGTTCTCTAGATATGAACTATTTTGTAAAAGAAACGAAATGGCGGGTATCTAGAACATGAAGCGTTTTCGGGCCTACGTTTATATGAACTTTTCTTATTTTAACCCATAGAACCATTTCCTGAAGTTTGGCCGTTTACTTGTGGGACATCCTGTGTAACTATAGAAAAAAAACTATGGAAAAAACTTTATTCTTGATTTTCTTTTTAGTTTTACCTTTACATTCAATTCTCGAAGTTTGGCACTTTACTTATGGGTCGGGTCACCTTGTATATTATCTAATAATTACTTTTTATTAAAAGTTTAGGATCTCAAATCTAAAACGGTAAACACTATAAAATGTTTAAATATAGTTTATAATTTAGTAGGAGTTGCGTTGAAGGGTAAAAAGAACCAATATGACCTAGCCTACCAAAACTACAAAATCCTACCCTGGAAGAGTTAGAACTGCAAATTGTTTCAAAATATGAAATCAGCTGATAGGAATTCCTTCATGGATATTCAGAGGCATTGGAGTAAACAGCCGATTATTGTAATTAATCAGGTGGACTATGTTTTAAATGGACAAATAATATTTTTAAAGCTATTTTAGGCGTAAGTTTCTGTTAAATTGTATGTAAATTTAAGTATTTTCCCACCGACTTGGCACCGTACCCTTTAGATTTAAATTTAATACATAGACAGTAAGAGGACTGAGAAGATTATGATAATTTTTCCCTGGGTAAATCGCTGAAGATAAATCAAAACGGTAAGCGAAAGAAAGGTGACAACCGAAATCTACAAGAAAGTCCCGGACAGCAAATATTCTGTTTTCACAGTAATAGTTTGGATTTATTTTTATTGTAAAATCAGAGCTAAATTGTTAAATATACATCATAACAATATACAGAAGAATACATGTTGGCATCATATGTCCCATTTTATGTTTATCTTTCAACTAGCTGGCCCGACCCGGCTTTGCACGGATAGACAAATCAAAGTTAAATGTATATTAACAAAAAATATATTACACTATGTATTTCTTATGTGGATTTTTAGTAACTTTAACCCCCCCCCCCCCCCCCAAACTTCCACTAAAATTTTGATTTTGTTTTAAAACTCTTTCTTAGCGAGCACCTAGGGCCCTAGAGGAAGCTACATAGTAAATTTCATTCAAATCTGTTCGGTGTTACTTTTTAGTAACTTTGACCTCCCAAACCCCTTTAAAATTTTGAATTTTTTTAAAACCCTTTCTCAGCAAGTACCTAGGGCCTAGAAGAAGCTACATACCAAATTTCATTCCAATCCGTTCGGTAGGTTTTGATAAATCGTGATTTAGTAACTTTGACCCCCAAAACCACCCCTAAAATTTCGAATTTTCGAAAACCCTTTCTTAGTGCGCGTCTAGAGTCTATAAAGAGTATTAGTGCCAAATTTCATGTTTGTAGGTCTCGTCGTTTTGGATAAACTGTGATGAGTCAATCAGTCAATTGTATTTGGCTTTTATAAGTATAGATAACTGTTATTGTACTACCATTGGAATATAAGTAGTGTAGCCTAGAGGGCCTTTCTATCGGTAGGCCCTATGCAATGTCCCATTTTATGATTGTGTTTTATAGCACACAAAAAAAGTAGACAGAAATTAGGAAGAAGTAAGGACGATCCAGTAACCTTAAAAAAATTACATTTGAATTAAAACTGCATCCAATTGTGATGATAACGATGAAAAATGAAAAACTGTTTACATTTAAGTTGGTTTTGGCTCGATGAAGGCACTAAAAGGCACACTATGAGGTTTATAGAGATAGCGTGGCACTGAGTACAAAATGGCTGACAATTGTAATTTCCCTTTTGTTTCATTTTTTTAAATTCATGATTTCCAGATAAAGCTTAGTTTAGAATTGCTTATTTTTAACACGAGTGAAGCCTGCTACAGCAGCTAGTGAGTTATAAAGCTTTGTAAAAAAAATATGTTATGCAAAATGTGATTAATTTTAAAACTAGTCAAAAGTAAAAGTGAAGACAGAGCCAGAAGATTGTCTTCTACAGAAAAAAGTGACAAGGACGCATTAGGAGAGCCTTTAAGAAAATTATCTCTTTGGAGGCTTTCACAATTGGGATTGCATGTTACACGATTTCTTTTCTAGGAAGCAAGTAGCACGCTGTGTTTAACACTGAGTTATGTTAAAAAAATGTGTGGTCACACTTTGAAAGCATGCTGTAAATAGGAAAAGCTGTGTCTGTTTTTGAGTTATTTGGACTGAGTTTACAGCACTAGTTCGCGCATACAAAATTACTAGAGATTTAAAAGTGTACTGTCCAACCTTTAAGGTTCTTTTCGAGTTAGGAATTTATGGTTTTCAGTAGCAACACTTTCAGGGTTTTCACAGTCAGTAAAAGCCAGCGAACTTGTTTAAAAAGTCAGGGACCTTTGTTAGTCCAACTGACATAAAGACGTTAACAACAAAAAATTAAATTATGCACAAAATTCTGAATTAATTAAATTCAGGTGAGGTGAATCCGTTCTACCCTGCAATCAACGAGTCGTTCATAATTTTTTAGATCAAACGATTGATTTTAACGACAATGAAGATAAGATTATATAACATGGCAAGCAATGGCTCATGATTATGTATTAACTTTAACAATACTACAGGGAAAACAACCTTGTCATTGATGTACTTGATCAATTCAGTCTTCTCCAAGGCTTGAGTAGTCACAACCCCTGCCCTTCATGTGTCATAGGAAGAACACTTGTACATTGAATAATTCATTTTTATAAAAACTCTAAGAAAGTGTTTTAAATCTTGTATTAAAATTTCATTTTATAAAAAATTAAGCAAGTGATTGGAGAAGAAAAACATTGTTCTAGTTTGCAGTCCAAGAACTGTTTGAAGTAGTTTTTTTCCAATTGTGCTGATTAGGCTTACCATAAATTGTGATTATTAGCGAATTTTCATAGGAAAAATGAGCTATTGCAGTGGCCCTTATGGTAAGACCCAAGGTCGGGAGTAGCAAATGAGCACCGATCATGGTCCCCAGAACACGTTTTGGGGTGTCATTAAAAATCATATATATGTATTCGCACTCTAGCGGCCGCATTTTAAGTCCGATTTGGTTCAAATGTTGGCTGTCTACATCGCTCGGACGAAAAAAATCAAAAAATCGGAACCATGTTTTTTGACCGGAAGTAACAATTTTTTTAGATTTTTTCTACGAGAATGAATTTGTTTTTGAGTTTTTTCTACAAATAGCCCTATAAATGTAGGATGTTATTCGGCACATTTTGTTTTTTACGCGACCTTATAGCTTGCTTGGTTCTCCCAAAATCGATCAAAACGTAAAATACCACAGAAGTACCCGGTTCAAAGCCATGTGGCGGATTCTACCGCGGCAGGGTTGGCGTGCGAAGCACGCAATGCTTTGTGTATTGAAGATACTCCCAAAATGCGAAATGGCGTGCGAACCATTTTGGAGCTATTCAGCACCATCGTGAATATACCAAATTCCCAAATTGTTGGTTGAAACCCTAAAACATAGGCCTATAAACTTAATTTTGGAAATTTGCTTAATTCATGTCAGCGGTTCAGCTGCGTGGTCGAATTATTCATGTTCTGAAAGTACTTATTAAACTGATTCTAAAAACCCAAATGATTTCCTCGGCAGACATGTATAGAAATCAGGAGAAAAAGAAAACTTCTGAGATGCAGATAAGTTCAGCTATTTTTGTTCTTTTGCACTAAAGAAAAGGACCTAACACTGACACCAAAAAGGTAAATAATCATGATCATAGACAAAATATAGGAAAAAAGTGATTACGTTGAAAATGTGTATTTATCTTAACGTGGAATAATAACTGTTCTACAACGGCTGAACGGATTTTCTTGAATCTTAGCTAAGAACACTCTCAATCAAGTCACATTTCAAACAAAAAATAACTAAATTAAAATCGGTTCACCCTTTTGGGAGCTACGATGCCACAGATATACACGTTAAACTTATAAACACCCCTCATAAACATATTATAACACATCGGGGGTTAAAAATAAACAAAGTAAATTGTTTTTAAATTTAACGAAACCATAAAAAAGATCCATAAAAATCCAAGATGGCCGCCACTACAGCAGGCCCTTAAGTTTAATTCATGTACTTGTTAAATTAGTGTTTTATTTCAGATTTACTCTTACAAATGTGGCTCATTTTTTTAAGTGTTTTTTTTTATAGGCTACAAATAAAATAAATAAAATAGGTATACTACTTACACACTGAATTAATTTGCAATTCAAACAATTTCTCTATTAGGAATTAATTAACGACACCGTACGTTGAATCTAAATTAACCAATTAGGAAGTATAAAGAATAAACTGTGCAGCAAGGCTATGCGCATCGGGTTATGTAGGCCGAAGCAGATAAATTCTATAACACGACAAGTTTCCTTAACCAGAAGGTGATGCTATACCCTTTGCATAATTCATGATTTACTTTAAGTTGTATGTGTAGTGCGAAGAAGGGAAAAACATGGAAGTAATTATTCCAAGTTTAAACTAATAACTTATTTAGCCGGGATTATTTATTTATGAGACTAATCAAAAGCCGCGTAGGTGAGGGCAGCGAGAAAGAAAAAGTTTTTCATTCCGGTACAAATAATGAGTAATTGCATTTTAAAAACACTTGTACTTGAACTGATTTGTTTTTTATAATCTAAACAGTTTACAAGAACTGTACAAATGAATTAATGTGTATACAGAGTGATTCAGTTTTATAGAACGCTCTTAATGGTGTGTGTAACTATACAAGATGACTCGGACCACCTGTGCATAGCGATTGAACTAAATGAGCTACAGCCTTAGTTTTTAACTAATCCCCTCCCCCTATTTTGACCCTAGAGAACATTTTGTGACCTATGGTTATTGGAACTTTTTTATTGTAAACTAGCTTGCCCGGTCCGGCTTTGCACGGAGAAACAAATCAAAGTTAAATGTATATTAATAAAAAAAATATATCAATAAATATATTACACTATGTATTTCTTATGGGGATTTTTAGTAAATTTGACCACCCAAACCCTCCCTAAATTTAGAATTTTTTGAATTTTTTCTTAACGATCACCTAAGGCCCTAGAGTAAGCTACATACCAAATTTCATTTCAATTCGTTCGGTGGGATTTTTAGTAACCTTGCCCAAACCCTCCTAAAATTTCGAATTTTTTTAAAACCTTTCTTAGCGAGCACCTAGGGCCCTAGAGGAAGCTACTTACCAAATTTCATTCAAATCCGTTTGGTGTTTTTTTTTTTAGTAACTTTGATCCCCCAAACCACCCTAAATTTTCGAATTTTTTAAAAAACCTTTCTAAGCGAGCATCTAGGGCCTAGAAAAAGCTACATACCAAATTTCATTCCAATGCGTTCGATGGTTTTTTTTAGTAACTTTGACCCCCAAATCCCCCCTAAAATTTCGAATTTTTTGTAAACCTTTCTTACCGAGCATCTAGGGCCCTAGAAAAAGCTACATAACAAATTTTATTTCAATCTGTTTGATGGTTTTTTTTTAGTAACTTTGCTTCCCCCCTCCCCTAAAATTTAGAATTTTTTTGAAAAAACTCTTATTGAGCACCCCCCCTTGTGTAAATATATTACACTAGCCTATGTATTTCTTATGGGGATTTTTAGTAACTTTGACCCCCCCCCAAACCTCCCCTAAAATTTAGATTTAAAAAAAAAACTCTTTCTTAGGGTCCTAGAAGTTACATCTCAAATTTCATTCCAATCCGTTCCGTGGTATTTTTCAGTAACTTTGACTCCCAAAACCCCCCTAAAATTTCGAATTTTTTAACACCTTTCTTAGCGAGCACCTAGGGCTCTAGAGGAAGCTATATACCAAATTTCATTCCAATCCATTAGGAGTTATTTTTAGGAACTTTGACCCAACCAAAACCCCCTAAAATTTCGAATTTTTTGAAAACCTTTCTTAACGAGCACCTAGATCCGTCTGTTTGTGTTTTTTACAAATTATTTTATAACTAGAGTACTATTTTACATAGAAACTTCAAATTTGGCACGAACGTGTACCTTGGTAGGTCAAAAAAGTGTATAAAATTTCGTTACAATATCTTAAACAGTTTCAAGATGGCGGCCATTTAAAAACTTTGATATTAAAAAATTTCCCGAAAACCGTAATTTTTATAAAAAAATGTCACCAGTAATAAAAAATGTAGAATTTTAAGACGAACAAAATCATACTTTATTTGCTACAGTCGGATAATAAATAACTGAGTAATGAGACATTATTTACTGAAATAAATATCATACAAAATTTGCACTAAACAACAATTAATTTGCCGAGTACAGTTGTTACATAATTAGGTAAATGTCTCATTACTCAGTTATTTATTATCCGATTTTAGCAAATAAAGTATGATTTTGTTCGTCTTAAAATTCTACATTTTTATTACTGGTGACATTTTTTTATAAAAATTACGGTTTTCGTGAAATTTAACATCAAAGAGTTCTATTACAGCAGGCTTGCGTCTAGGAGTTGCCAAGACGGAATATGTAAATCAGCCGATAAATTCGTAGATCAATAGAGACGGGATGATGTTTGCACGCAGTCGAATGATATCAGACAGTAGGAATGACGTCAAAAACTTTGCATTTCCTGGTGAACGGCCAAGGCGAGGATCACTATCTGGGATTGTTTGGTTTCACTTGGAGTCTCGAGGTTAGGCCGTGGATTTCACAAGGAAAGTCGGGTCGATCGGTTAACGGTTAAAGGTGTCGAATTTCCGTAGTTTCCTGTCTAAGCAGCTGCGAGGAATTACGGACGCAAAGTGACCGTTTGCTTGTATCTGTGTTCTGATCGCAAAACTATAGCCCCATATTGGGAGTATTTTCAATACACAATGCAATGCGTGCTTCGCACGCCAACCCCCGTGTTGGGGATATTTTCAATACACGGTGCATTGCGTGCTTCGCACGCCAACTCCCGTATTGGGGATATTTTCAATACACAATGCATTGCGTGCTTCGCACGCCAACCCCCGTATTGGGGTATTTTCAATTCACAATGCATTGCGTGCTTCGCACGCCAATCCCCTTATTGGGAGTATTTTCAATACACAATGCATTGCGTGCTTCGCACGCCAACCTCCGTATTGGGAGTATTTTCAATACACAGTGCATTGCGTACTTCGCAGGCCAACCCCCGTCTTGGGAGTATTTTCAATACACGGTGCATTGCGTGCTTCGCACGCTAACCCCCCCCCCCGTATTGGGGGTATTTGCAATACACAATGCAATGCGTGCTTCGCACGCCAACCTCCGTATTGGGAATATTTTCATTAAACGATGCAATGCGTGCTTCGCACGCCAACCCCCGTATTGGAAGTATTTTCA